>JAUZNK010097566.1:0-28481 GCA_035046665.1 Euphysa ruthae
AGGTAAGGATTGATAAAGATGTATAACCAAAACACATCTTACCTCACTAACTACTTGAAAAATTGCATTACTATAAAACAATACTGTATCGTAATTTTACAATTTATTATCATATATAATTTATACATTTATGATAAATTATCGTAATTTGCCAAAACGGAGATTGTTGTACCTTAATCTAGCACATCAACTTATATTTTAGCTATATTAACTGCAAATATCTTTTCCCTCTCACTAGCTACAGTATTGCTGTACATGTTATATGAGACGACTGGAAAATTGCACTACTTTGCTTTTTGACTAAATAGAGCTGGTGTCCCCCTGCCTTACACATTGTCACAGGCTTATGGTAATCATTTTATATAGTGGGAGTATGAATTCATTTTGCTTCTGACATGTTGCTTGCTCTGTGAGTACTGCCATGTTGGGAGTGAAATAAGTCTCTGGTTGTGATTTATTTTTTGTGTGGTGTTGGGATTATGTCTGCATCTATAAGTCTGTCTAAAGTCTGTGTATATGTAAAGGCATTTAAAACAGGTAAAATTAGGTAATTGAACGATGTAAAACTGTAAACAACATGGTCTCTAAATGTCTCGTTTTTTTAACCAAATTTATCACCAAAGAATAGTGTATGTAAAAGAAATTTATGTAAATTTTGAAAACTATTTTTAACACTATCTATCACAATGAAATACATTTATATAATGTAGTATTATATATATTATATAAGAGTATTATATATGAGTCCAGGAAGTTTATTCTCAACAGAATTGACACTATCACTTGTGGCATCAACCATGACAGGCCTCTTTTCCCTTAGACCTAACTCTGCTAACTCAGGTTCTGAATTTTCACCATAAGAAATATCAGAAACACTGCACTCTTCTTCCAAAATACGAATGTGCACTTAACTCTTCACTATTGTCGAATAATAGTTATATAAATTTTTTCATTTGTATAAAATCGCTTTATTGTTGAAGATTTTGGAGTTGAAGTAGCTAGCCATTCTGCTATATTTTATTCAAAAATAAACATTTGAAAATCATATTTGAAATGATATAATATAAAATAAACTGATGTAAAAACTACACAAAAGCTCTGTAATTATGCAATAATTAGTTCTGTGATACTGATACATATTATTACTGATGAAAATTAATGAAATAAGAAGTGATGTAAAGCGCTATATGACAGCAGGGACATTTAGAAACCAAAATAATTTTGGTCAATATTACGGCAGTCGCTTTTAAAAACTGCTATCGATTTGCAAAATAATAATACAGGGACTATTAAAGGGCTAAAACCAATCTTCGGACTTTAAATTCTAAAAAAAATTAAACCTAATATATGACTATTGCTAGATATTCAATATAGGAAATGAAAAAAAAAGAAGCCGTCTATGGCCCTTTAATTAGATGCAAAGTTTAAGATGAAAAAAGTAATAAGCGCATTTTAAGTAAATTCTAAAGAAAAACTTTTTTTTATTTAAAATGATCATTTTTTATATCCTGCAGACTGGGCCAAATAACATTAAAGATGACCAAAATATAAACATAATCATAAATAACATTTGAGAAATATTGAAAAGTGTCATCTTAAGACCAAAATTAATCTATATTTTTAGGCCTAAATAACCAAAATTAGAAAAAAAAAAACAAATTTGGATAGAAAATTTTGTTATGCATTGGGCTCAGCAACATTTTCAAAATGGCCAACTTGCCCTATTTATTAGAAACAATATTTCCTAGCATAATAATCCAAGTGTAACTTTGAGAAAAGTCAAAAGACTTAATTCTTGATGTTTTTGAGTTATTATCTATGGTTATTTCACTTCCTTGGAAATTTTAAAATATAATTACAATTTAATTTTTAGAAAATTAGAAAAATGTTAATTTTAGGTCTAAAATGATTGTAGCACATTAAATGACATTAAATGATTGAGCACATTAAAAAAAGATTTTTTTTTAATCTAAAAGTATTAATGTTATCCCATTAAGGCCTTAATGACTTTATACAAAATTTATAGATGAATGATCCAACAGAAAGATGGACAAACACAAGTGAATTTATAGAATACTTTTTGGCATAAATGTCAAAGATACAAAAACTCCTGCATCTTAATTTGTACATAACCATTTAAAGTTAATCTGCTCCAAACTTCAGGCTTCTAGCTCAAGCAGATATCTTTAATGGCTTCTATTTAGTTGAAAATCTGTCTCCCATTTAAAATTAGTTTTCAACCACAATCTATAGAGGAAAAGCATCAAAAGCTTGTGTCTAATTTAAGCGTAAACATGCTACTTGTCCAACATGGGAGATTAGCATGAGATCAGCTTATACATTTTATATATTTCTTCAATGAATGCAGGATTATTGAAAATATATTACTCAATTTTTTTTGCATTCAATTGAAAATTGAGGAAAGTCTCTATCTAATTGTTTTGATTTTTTTTTTTGTTTTGATATATTGAGCTTTCGTTGAAATGATGATTGCAGTTTGCAATAAATTGAGAGAAAACGTTTGAGTTTCCGTGAGCTGTTTGAAATTTTCACTAATACAGAAAGTAATAGCAGACTAAACTACAATATATTGTTTTGTACACACAAATAAGACAACATGTTTAACTTTTTGCAATTTTTTATGAAAAACAAGTGTGTATTGGTTGGGCATTAATCAATATAAATCTCAATACCCACAAAGTACTTACTCAATAAAGGAGGAACATTATCTGTGAAATTTACGACAACAAATGTATGAATGTATGTGTGTGTGTGTGTGTGCATGCATGCGGGCATGTGTGTGTGATTGCGTGCATGCATGAATACATGTATGTATGTACGTACGTAATAGTAACTTTACATAGTTAGTATTTGAATAAAAGAAATTAAAGAATAATTTTAAATGGCCAAGCTTGATTCCAGTTATTAAAGAAAGTTCCACACTTAAATAATCTGAAAAATTCTGATTTGTTACAAGACCTCCTACCTGATTTAGAGTGTAGTTATAATTTTTCAAAATATAACTAATGATGTAGAATATCACTGAAAAGCAGAGCAAGATGGCAGCCACAATGATTGACGTAACACAACAACAGCAACACGAAGAAGTACCACGGTTCATAATATGCTTTAATAACTACATTTTTACTCTAAAACAATAAGTCATTAGCTAAACACTAAACACTATAAGTTTATAGGCACTATTTGGAGATAAGAGAGTGCTAGATTAATGTTAATAGCAATTCAAATTATTAACATTAATGACTAGAAAGAAAGCATTATCTTTCTGATCATTCTTATTTCCCAAATTTAAAGTGAGAAGCAAACTTAATTTTAAACATTTTCTTTTTCTAGATTTAATCAACTCTCATTATTTAATAACGTTATTCAAATAATGCAATTTCAGTACCAATATTTTTGGATTTATACCCGTTAATCCTAAGAAATTATCTTCAAACAATGAGGTAAGATCTAGATAAATCATTTTTTCGTACAGATTTATTATATATAAATTTTGTGATCTACAGTATCAATAGCTTTTTTGAGATCAATATTCTGTAAACCAGTTTTTTGTTATCAAGTGCTTTTGAAATAAATTTGTTAAGGCTTAGTTAAATATAAGAGGTAAAGATATTAAATTGTAGGTTGAAGAAATTTTTTATTGCAAAAAAATTAAATTCATTGCATTGGGATATCAACCAGCATTGTCATTTAATAAAAATAGCCTATAGCTATCTAAGTAAAGATCCTTTTTTATTGGAAAAAGATTAATTTGACAAGTTTATTTGGTGCATGAAACATATTGTACATTAGCTATAAGCACAACAGATTTCCATTAATTCACTGTATTTTTTTTTTTTTTTTTTTTTTATATATACACTCACAAATGCACTATTGTGGTTGCTGCTTTGTTGATTTTTTTAAAAATAACAGGAGAATCTCTAAATTTTATTTTATATTTATATTGGAAATGTCAAATTTTTTTCTGTTATGTGTCTGAAACATTCAGAAGCATGTAAATCATTTTAGTAAATTATTGGTGACAGTAAAATGTGAATTACACAACATTTTTTTATCAAAGTCATATGTGTTTTTCCATGTAAAAATTTCTTTCTATCCTTTAAAGTATTGCTAACGAGTTATCTGCAGACCTAACGCAAAAATTTTAGCTCAGCTAAAAAGATCAAGCAAGGAATTTATCATTATCTTCATTGATAAAAATTGTATTGGCTCGATTGATTTGATATGATACGAAGTAACAAGAAAAAAAAATCTGTACACGCAAAAAAATGTTTTAATAAAAATAGATATGTCAAAATATCAACATAAAAACCATAAGAACCATAATAGAAATTATTTCCACACATTGGTAAAATTTCGGCCATTTTTGTTTATATATTTTAATTGAAAGCACAGCGTACATACGTACATACCGTAACTACACAATTTTATGAACCATAAAATCCTGGGATTAGTGCAAACTGCAAGCTATCTAACAGCAATGAATATGAGTAATTAAGGGTTACAAGGGATATATCAGAATATCAGTAAGTTTATTATTGTTATTATTATTTTTGTTATTAATTGTAATAATAATTATTAATATAATTATTGCTAATGCTATTATAATTATTATAATGTGCGTGTTTGGTACAGTTACAGACCTGCCGAAAAATTGCAAAATTTCTATGTATGAAACCTTTAAATAAATTACGCAAAATTAATATCTTTATATAATATTTTAAATAATAAAATTCTGCGTGTTACCTTCATTTTTGCAAAAGTTAAAGTAATATTTAAAACAAAAAATATATAATAATTTGGTACCAATATTATGATATTTTGGTACCAACATTACGATATTTTTTAGCAATTATATAAATACACGGAATCGGTTTTTTGTAAATTTACATAAGGTGATTTTTTTTCAAGTAAGCATTCATTTTAAACTCTTATGAAATTTATTCTTAGCGGGTCTTTTAAACCAATAGAGTTTTAATTTTTATCAAAGGCTTTTATTTAGTATACCAGCCAGAATTTTGATATATGACATGTGATACCTGAAGAAGATATGAAATGTACTAAAAATTTATTATTTGTCATATGAAGCATATCTAATTAGATGCACTTGCTAAAACATTATGTCTTTTGTACTCAGTGATGCAGTTATCGCGGTTGATTTTCTTGTAATTGCGTTCCTTCGCGTCCCAATGTTTCACTTGTGTGTGAGGCAAATCAGTATGAACATTTGAAAGAACTGTTACCGGATCGTTATCATACCATGCCACACACGATATGCCACTTCCCTTGAAGTATAATTGCATAGCTTTGTGTTCTTTGGTTTTGATTTTTTTTTTTTTTTTGGCTTTCAAATCTTTCCCAAAACGATTAGTCCTGGCTGTCTCGATTACTCTCACTCCTTGATCCTTTCAAACAGATACAAGAAATAAAGATGTAAACCAATAATCGAACTATCTTTATCGTTCCAATTATCTATGTCCGCTGTGCAATCGATTACTGATCAAGCTGTAAGGTTTTTAGACGCTTTTCCACCCCATACTTAGCAACAAAGTATGGATCAATAAAGTAAAGATAACCGTTAATTGTGCAAATAACAAAGATTTTCTAACCAAAACGAATTTTCATTGTTCGAATAGTTTGTTTACTGCTGTTCTTGCCTGTGTATATCACCATCTGTTCATCAGTCGAGTAGTGTGAATAAAAGAATCTAAACTATTTCAAATCTTTGTTTGTAATGTCCTTGTCGTTGGTGTTAAGTGAATTGTTATCAGCAAATTGGATGAATCTTTTCACCGCTTGAAACTCCTTTCGAGATATAGATTCGCATACAATAGACAGTCCAATATGGCTTTCTTTTTCCCAAAGCATACGTGCTCTGTGAAGACTGTGATAGCCAGTTATCATCTAAACAGTATTAAACGTTTCCAAACCTGCTACTAGAAATAAAGCGTTATTATTTTTCTGTGCAACACATCGATTGGTTTCTTCCAAAATTATTGGTTTCAGTTCAGCACTAACATACTGCTCATAGATTTCATGGGCTCTTTACCAGGAAATTTTTCAAAATTTAAGGCCTTTTGTTTCTTTTATTCTTTCAAATTCTTCATTATTAGCCGAAAAAAGTGAATTTTTAATTTTCCACATCATTATCTTTGTTTTGCGTTCTTCGATTTCTTCTAATATTTCCAAAACACGTTCTTCTTTTTCATGTTTCTTAGTATTCGAGTCAGAATCGGTACTCTCAGCATTCTCTTCATTCGAGTCAGAATCTATACTCTCAATTTGCAATTTCTCTTCGATTTTAAGAATATTCGTTTGGATTTCAATTGTTCCATTGTTCTAAATCATCAGGCATTTTATCATTTATTTTTTTTCCATCCTCGTCAACCTCTTTATCGTTTGTCACAGCATCAATGTTTTTCGGTGGTAAAACAATGTCTACATTGTCTTCTTTTTCATCAATCCATTTGACCATTATCTTTTCTGCAGCTTCAACAACATAATAGAGACGTTTAAAATTCGCCATATTTCAACAACATCTTTCTTTTAACTTATTTATTTACACTGCCTTTATTTTAATAGTAAAGAGTGATTTCCATAAACTTAAATACTTTTGTTTATCTTACACACACTCTTATATGATGTCATTTAAAGATTAAATATCTCAAAGTTAATATGTCATTTGTTCATATGTTCACCTTATGGCCATGAACTTTTTCTTCTAAAAATTTGAATTTGCCACCATTTTTCACTACTATTTCGGACTTGAATAAAGAATTTGCCCAAATTTGGTGTATTTTGTGACCCTAAGTGGATCAATAAAAAAAAATCTAATTTTAAAGGTTTTTAGTTAAAAAATATAGTTAATACATTTTTAACTATTTAGAAGAAACAAAACCAATCGTTTTCCAGTTGAATTCTTTGAAAAATTAGGTGTTATTAGCGCCGATATATTCATGTCACATATATGTGACACTGGACTAATATGGGTTAAGATTGTTCGTTTAAGGGTTTTTCATTCTTCTTTTAGCACTAAACATGTGAAGTTACAAATAGGTAGTTAAAATGAAGATTCTGATAGCATTAGTTTTGATGGAATAATCGTTTTTAAAATGCTCTTAGAGTTCCATTTAGATTTTATATCGTGTTATTTACCATTAAAACTGGTTTTATTATTGTGTTCTTCTAAGAATATTAAAAAGATTTCGATACCTGCTTTAGTTCTTGAATACATATTTCATGATCCGAAATGGAATTTAAGATCCTAAAGAACACTTTAGAATCATATGTTTACTCTACCTACATCTTACCATCCAGTTAAGAATTATACCTATTCTTATAATTATTCTGATGTATTACATTTTGCTTATATAATTTTTACCTACCATTGTCATTATTTGAAGAAATGGTTCATCCAAAAGTGCTCCTGAATGATATTTTTGAAAGTTTATGTGTCCAATAATAAGTTAAGACAATAATACCTTAAGACGATTAATTTTCGTCGAGATTTATTTTCGCGGGATTAATTTTCGCGAAATTTGCAACCAATTTGCGAAAATTAATCTTGTAAAATTGAAAAAAAAACTGCTGAAAAGCGAAAATAAATCCCAAGAAAGAAAGCAAAAAACAAATTTGTTTTAATAAAATCATTTTGAAACCTATAATCATTTTTGGTTTTTTTGAAGGCTTATTTCAGCCTTTAAAGTGCATCTACACCCCACAAATCTTAAATGAAAAAAATCAGTAAGCGTGATTAAATTTTCTCCTGGAAAAACCCCCACTCCCTTCCTGGTAAATTCCCGCTTGTTCAAAGAAAAGAGCGATAAAGACAGGAAATGCATTATTACAAAGTTACAGTCGGCCATGTTAGTTATAGGACTCATGCACGCCTTCCGAATAAAAGACAAAAAGAAAAATATAGATAACTCAAGAACAGTTCTTTGTAATAAAAAAATTGTTCTAAAATAATTACATTAGTAGCTTCATCAGTTGCTTTTGTTGTTACAGGTGTTTTAACGGACTTTTTGCGTATAGTCTTTCTGGTAAATCTCATTTTTGTCAGACTTCTTGATACTTGTCGTAGAGATATCAGAAAAAAGTTTCTTCTTCGCAGGCGCTCGTGATGGTTGAATGGTATGTTGCATAAAACTCGGTTTTCCTTTTCGTAGTACAAAACATCCACCATCTCTTTGCATTTCGCAATAATGGCATTCTTTTTTACAGTCACAGGCAGACAGACTTCCTTTCGACATGGTATTTCTAACCCTACTTGAACAAGAGGCGAAGTAAAATGAAATCTAAATGTTAATATTGCGATGATGGTAGCTACTCTTTTAAGTAAAAACTTTGTTGATTGCGAAATTTCTATGGGTAAGTGGCCACAAATAGATCCGTCTTTTCTTTGACAGGTTTTGATGGCGAAGTGATCGAACAGATTATCTTCCTCGTCAGCACAATCTAAGATTTAATGAACCGATGAAAGAGAAGTTTCAAAAAGATAGACTGTAGACTGGTTCACCCACGCACAAGGTTAAATTACTTGGAGTTAAAATCGGTTGCTTAAGTTTGATAACCACATTAAAGAAATAATAAATTCAATGCTTGACGTAGAATCCGTATGTACACATCTTTTAAGAAAGCTAAATTCCTCTACAAGGCATTTCAACTTTCAACTATTGCCCTCTCATATTGTAATTTTTTTTGATAAATATAACACACAAGCGGCACTAAGAGTTTTATATCAAAAGCAGGAACCTAGTTTTGAAATCGTTCTTGAAATGCACAACAGTACCTCTACCCATTTTAGCAATCTAAGATTGCTAGTGTCTGAAAGTCACTTAACGATTTAATTATATTGATTTGTAAATCCTTTTACAGTAGTTTATGCAATTTCATCTGGATTTACTTTTTAGTCATTTTTACCTTTCACGTAATCATAATAGACATATTTCGCGAAATTTACCTTTGGACACAAAATCCCGTAAGTTAATCCTGCGAAAATTACAACATAACCCCAATTTGTGACAATTAATTTCTCGAATTTCATTTTTTTAAGGGTCTTCATTCGCAAAAATTAACCTCGCGAAAATTAATTGATAAAAACCTTATAATTGATTCACAGTTCAAATAAAAAGAAAATCTACAACTGAAGAATATCACATCGTTAGAGGCTGCTAAAAGCTTAAGTTTTATTTATTTAAAGAATGATTTAATACATATCTGTAAGAAATTTCGATCGAAAATCACAAAAATTAACCAATTTACCAAAAAGATGTTTTTTCCACTTTTCAAATTTACATTTTAGCAAAGCTAAAAAAAAAAAAACAATGACCAAACATCTAATCTAGCTAGAAAGCTTTTCTGCTAACATCAATAAAGCTTCCAGCATGGATATCTTTTTAGCGAGATTTTTAAATGCTTGCGTTGTAATTCTTGGACCGATTTTATTTGTTTAAATTTTCAACTGATTGTTAACTTGAAATTCCTAATAAAATGTCCGTTCTAAGGACAAAAAGTTTTTGGAATAATCTCACCATTACAAATTATTGCGAAAGCAAAAAAGCGAGCTTAACGAAATTTGCAGCTGGAGCTCATTTGGCAACAACGCGAAAAATTATCTATAGTAAGGAAGGTTTTTTTTGCTGATTCCGCAGATTTTGGAGCCAAAATTCGGTCCTAAATTCTATCCTAAATTCAGGCCCAAAATTCTTGCTTATTTCTTCATATTTTGTCTCGCCTTCCCAATTCTCTTTTAAAAATATTTGAACAGTAGAGAATAAATCAATCGAGACAATAAGATATGATATCTTATCAAGTCAAAACCAATTCAAAATTAATTTAAATACTTTCCACAAAGAATTTTATTTAAACGTTTGAACAAAAGAATCGTTAACATTCCATTCAAATGCATTCATGAAATTGTTTCAATATTTAATTTTGTGTCTTTACAAAGGCGGGTGTTTCATACGGTAAGTAAAATTTAAATTCATTTTAAATTGAAATATATTTTTAAATTAAAAAAATTAATTTTATTTCACTATAGATGCGATGTACCATAAAATCATTTTATTTTCTGATCAAACCATTCTTCCAATAGATCAAAATCAAATAAAAAGCAATTTGAAAACTGTCGGCAGAGAATTTATTCCTATTTAGCTACAGCTTTATTTTATATTAATCACTGGTAGTGTGAAATTATTCGTTGTTTGTTGAATTCTTTTGCAGTTTTCTTCTATCGTCAATTACCATATATCATTTTTAACTTTGCCTTGCCATGCGCAAACCTTTATGTATTGATCTCGAAATATATTTTTATTAAGAAAATTATGGGCAAAAATCAAGAATATCTTGATAAGAATGAAATTTTTTACAAATATCAACCGTGATCACTGTCAAAACTTTCGAACTACACTCGCCCTTCCTTGCTACACATAACTAAGATACATCTAATTGCAGGCACAATAAAACTCTTTATGTCTATCCAATTTACTGAAAAAATGCTTTGAAAAATTTAGCCTTAATTCCAAATACTAGAGTTAGTGTAGATTTAATTTAAAATAATGGCAAAACTTTTTCAGTAAGACTTCATACTTGACGATTAGTTGCAAAAACTGATTCTCAATAAGATCTTCTTTAAAGTACAAAAAGGTGAAAATATTTCTGTTCTTTGTAACTACTGGATAGCGTATGTCTCATAACCCGTGAAACCAAACTATAAGATTGCTGACGTAGGACATTGGATGACTTTTAACTGCAATATATGTTGCTTTATTAGTATTTAAATAGAGAAAAATAGCACTGAATGCTACACGTTCTGCTACTTTAAGAGAAAAAGAAACAGTGAAGAAGAAAGAGGTGACATTAATGGAAGTGATATCATTGAAATATATATTCTGTTATTTGGTATTGAAATTTTTTTGACATACGCAATGTTACATGGACAAGAATAGTAGTGGTATCAAAGTTGTCATTTTGCACACATAAAAAATATTTGCAAAACTGTAGTTCGTTTATTATTTGATCATTTTTAATAGAGTATTTTACCATTTTCTATGAATTCAAACTCAAGTAATGACTTTTCTGTGATTTTTCATAGAAGTTCAAAAAACTATGTAGTCACCATAGTCACAATAGTCACCATCTTTTAAAGTTTGGCTTCGTTTATATAAAGTGAATGCAATAAGACGTGCTATCTAGGTATTTTGAAGATTAGTGATCGAGATTCATACTAAGAGGAAATGCATGTTGCTAATTTTGACAAAGTATTTCTGAACTGAAACAAATTCTCACGCACAATATCGAAAAAAATCAAACATCTTCAGACCAATAAGCAGTAGATTTGTCAAGCCATAACAGAACTGCATAAGAAGAAAAATTTTATGATAAAATTAGAAAACAGTAAACTAGTCAAACAGAAATTTTTGTTGAAAACATACTTTTTATTACATTTAGAGCTGAATGAAAATTTTAGAAATTCTATTTCTATTCTTAACATGCTGCAATCAAATAACAGCCAAGTTTTTCTATGTTAGCACTTATTAAAGTTGTTGGCTTGTTTTTTTGTTGTTTTTATTTCTCAAACGAACTTGGGCGCATATTGCATTACCAATAGGTGTCTTTGATAAAGAGTAATTTTATGAATTTATATTTGATTGAAAAGATATGAGGGTACTTCAATTTTATACTGTCACTGAGGTTTCTATCTTTAATGTTTTTATTGCCAAAAATATAAATTTAATGACAAAGTTCACCTTTTACCTTGTTTAGGATTTGCGGATTTGTCGTGATGAGCTGAAAAATCCTAAAATTTAATTTTTCGAAAATCCAATTTTAGTCATGGAAGGCTATAATTTTTTGAGTTTCAATATTTTTTTATCGCGGTCAGGATAAAAAGAATTGAAAAAAAAAAAAATGGGTTATCAGCCAAAATAGTAGATCTGTCGCTCTGTCCTACTTGATTTTTTTTACCATAAACCATTCTCTTTGGTAGAAAATATTAAAATCATTTTTATCTCACTTATTCATAATAATTTTTGTTACACCGTATATGGCTGATAATATCGTAGTATACACAAACTATAACATCACGCTAGATAAATTTATATTAGAAGTAATGAAAAAAAAAAAAAACGTTAAAAAGTTTTGTAAAAACAACCGATGTAGACGAAATATTTGCATTTATTGGATTATATAAATATCGCGGTCTATGGAGACAAAACACAAGAAACGTTCCAAAACTATTTGTGTGAAGTATGATCCTCCAATTAATGCAGCCACAAAGTCGCGAAACCGATATTAATTTATTTTGTCACATTTGACTTTTGGTGATGAAACAACACGAGATTATCGATGGGAGACCAATTTGCAGTGATGAAGAGCTTTTTGAATAACGATTCATTAATGAATGTGCGACGTGTTTAGCAACTGGTGGTTACATGTCATTAGATGAAAATTTATACTCTATGGTGACAAAAATTAATTTCAAATAATGCAATCCAAATAAACTTGCAAAATATAGTTATTCAAGTTAATAAATGCTGTACATTATTCAAATCCATTTGTTTCTTCACCGTATGCCGGCAAGCCTGTTGAATTCGAAAGCTATTTTGTTTTATACATAATGAAATTTCCTATCAAAGCATAACTTGCTTTTTAATATATCATAACTTTTTAATTCGAGAATGTTTATAATTTTTGATAACAAAGTATTTCCGAAAATTATATGTCCAAAACCGGCAAAAACTGTCCGAAAATATTTTTGCCGAAAATTTTCCGTCAAAATTTTATCCCACGAAATTTTTTTTATTTCATATTTTTAATTTGCGAGAATAGAAAAATGTGCATTTTTCAATTTGAGTATTTCTTGACTTGATAACCACTTTTCAGGAAATGTACTTCCTTAAAATGTAGACCACAATAGAAATATTGTTGTGACAAACAACTTTGTGCCAATCTTTGCCACCATTTGTTTTTATCTTAGCGTTCTTTTATTATTTTTTTTTTCTGTTGTCTTTTAATTTTCATAGCTAATGTATATTTGTTTGTGGCAGAATAAATACTTACTTACTTATGTGCTAAATCTAAATCAATGAATTTCAATATATTTTACTAACGCAAAAGCACAACTCCCCCCATGTTTGCTAGAGCTTTCATTGTAATAATTTCAGCTAGGATGTAATTATAACTCTTTCAGTACATTTCCCAAGTCTTGTAAACTGACTGATGATGTGATTCATCATAGATTTTCTAAATGCTGTTCAAAGGAAAAACTAATGATCCGCCATTACTTACTCAAACCCCGTAAATTAATTCAACAAAAAATCTTCCTTTTCAAAGCTAAAAGTACCATTACGGTGCCTTGCTATAAACACATTGGTGGTGAACCAAATATACAGGTTTGACCTGGCTGGACAGGATTCTACTTTGTTGTACCTAGAGATCTACCAACCGAAGATAAATATAACATTACATATTTTCCAACAATTAATAACCAAACTACTAAAATGAGTACGGTTATAGAAGTGTTAATACAGGTAGTCCATCGATCAAGAGCTCTAGGCTTAACCGATGCAGATTTCGTTTTGGACCATGCAGTTTATGCTTTAAAAATAAATTTCCATCTTAATAACCAAGACCTAATGTCAACCATCAACCTCAGAATGGGCGGATTTTACACCATAAGTATATTCCAGTTATTGGTAAAAGATTTGGTAATAGTAGAAGCTGATATAGTTGGTTCTGCAACCATAAAATAGTGTTGATAGGGAACATTAAAATTATGGCATTAGGGTGATCAAATATATGTATGAAGCAATGCAACGCTTCAAGATAGAAGCTTTTGAAAATTGGTTGTCAGGAAAAAATCATTTTGTTTACCATCGTTTCTTGCAGTCCAAAGAGTTTGAAAATGTGCTATAATCCTAGCGCTGAGAGCTTTAAAATTGGAAAATTTCTAATGGTATAATCCTTATCTGAAGAGTTCGAAAATACTTTGCGAGATGAGAAAGAGAACCTCATGAGTGTGTACTGAATGACTTTTATTTGAGATGACCCAAGTGTTACTTAATTAAGTGAAATATTTCCAACTATCAGTTTAAAAGGCGTGAACAGAAAACCACAACTTAGTTCAGGAAATTTCTTGCCAACAGTCAGAATAAGGTAGATCTCGTAAGGTTTCTCATTGAAGATTGGTCTACCAATCTATGCCACATAAACGCTATTGGAAGCAGAGAGATATATGCAATAGTTAATGAAGAAAAGGAAATAATAGCGATATTAGAAAGTAACCAGGAAGAAGTAGATACCAAAGTATATTTGTGTGAACAGTTTTCAATCACATTGGGTATGAATTCCATAACAGTGATATTGGTATGCTCGCATCATTCTATAGTTTTTAGCTGAAAATGCAGATTGTACTTCAGCTTGGAAGTACTTCGACCACAGTTTGTTTAGATATATATCTGCAACAACAATTTCGGAAGATTTGCGACTATCCTTACCTAGATTTCACGCATTTACAGGGTGCGATTCGACAAACGTCTTTGCTGGAAATGGAAAGCTTAAGTGTTTGAAGATTCTAGAGTCTGATGAGAGATTTTTTGATGTATTTTCCTTACTTGAAGAACGTTAGGATAGTAATATAACAGTTGGAGAAGTTCTTGAAGAATTTACCTGCAGAATCTATGGTGAAAAGTCTTCCGTTTCAATCAACGAAACAAAATACAAGGTTTTCCGAAAGAAGAAGAATGCCAGACCCACACATGCTTTCATCATCACGAGATGCCTTACAAATGTATATCGCTAAGGTAAATTTCCAAACAATAGTATGGAACAATGTAATACTGCGATATTCCAATCATTTAGACCTAAAAAACCATGGATGGAGAATAGCGGATGAGTGCATCGAAATTCGATGGATGATTCCAAAAACCAGCACAGGAATCTCTTAAAGTGTTGACTAGTTGCTCTGCAAAACAAGTAAATGTAGAAACAAAATGTGCAAGTTTAAGGATGCAGAACTCTTGTGTACGGACCTTTGTAGCTGCTTTAAGTGAGAAAATAATGGTTTTAGAAGAAGATGAATACGAGCCATCAAATGACGATAAGTATGGAGGAATAACAGATGATGATGAATGTGAACTTTATGATGACAAGGAGTTAAAGTATATCATAATACTGATGAAGATGAATGGTGTTTGGAGGAAAGTGACTTAACTGAAGTAGTTCGATGCCGTTGTACAAATAATACGAAAATATTGTTTTATTTTTAACTGATTGGTTTGTAAAGTAGTGAAAAATTGTTACGTTTTTTTTGGAATTATTTGCTGACGTCAACACTTTTCTGAAAAATCTTTTTCGTAAAACTAACATGGATGACTAGCATATCTTTTGAGGAAGCTACGAGGAAAGTTTTAGACATGTAGCTTCAAGGGAAAAAAGTTATGATATTTTACTAATTCTAACCGTGTCAAAATTCTGATTTGTAAAATTCTGGTCTGCATTTTTGATATGTGCAAAGAAATTTTTTATGGCAAACATTGTTATTCTGAAAGAATACATGGTACCCTTCTTATTTAGAGTGGTTATAAATTCTAGACATGGCATTGCATCATAAAAGTATATAAAACTTTTTGAAACTACTGAGCGAAGAAGTTTGTAGATCTGCACTTATTGTAAGCTTCTATAACATTGATGAGTTCTTTGAATATCAGAATTTCAAGGAAAGATTAATATCTCGATAAAAAATTTCCAATCTAAATTGCAACTATTAACAACCATTTATTTTTTGAAAGCAGTTGCATAGAAAAATAGTGGATGTTTGTAAAGAACGGAAGCTATCCTGGTTTCTTACCTCCCCCATTTTCTTCGGAAATATAGGCTTTCTTTGTTTGTTTTGGAAAAAAAATAATGAGGAACTGATACCGATGTTGCAGTCTAACTCTAAAATTCAAAGGGGTGTTCCATTAGAATTATAAACAGTGGTATAAAACGTCTATTTCCAAGGAGTTTACCCAAAAGATTTGCCTATGATAATCAGTAAAATAATATCAAATAAAATTGATAGATAACTAGCTAGCTTTGTTAGAACTCACGAATTCTATCGCCATACTACACCTTCCTACCTATGTAGTAGGAATAACCCAATGGCGTCTAATAGATGATGTAAATGAAGGTCAAAATAATAAAAACTGTTTTTTTCTAAAAGAAAAATAGCTTCTTATCGCATAATAACATGCTTGTCAAATCAACACTTCTCTTGGTAACCAAGCTGCAATTATAAATAAACTTCATCTCACATATAGTAGATTTTTGAGCCGAAATTCGGATCAAAATTAGTGCCTAAACTCGTGACTAATTTTTCATATTTTGTCTCGCCCTCCCATTTCTTTATTAATAATATTTGAACAGTATAGAATAATTAAATCGAGACATGAATTCAAAACCAAATTAAAATTAATTTTAATACCGTCCACAGGGAATTTTATTTAAATGTTAAAAAAGAATCATCAAAATTCCATTCGAATGATCATAAACATCTATAATATTTAGTTTCCTTTCTTTAAACAAAGGCGTGAAAAGTAAAAGGTAAATTTAGATTGAAATGAATATATTTTTTAAAAAAACGATATTTTTATTTCACTATATATGCGATATACCATAAAATCATTTCTATTTTTTGATCAAACTATTCTTCCAACAGATCAAAACCAAATAAAATGCAATTTGAAAATTGTCGACAGCTTTCTTTTATATTAATCACCGGTAGTGTAAGAAAACTTGTTGTTTGTTGAATTCTGTTGCAGTTTTTTTCTATCGTCAATTACCATATCCCCCTTTTAACACTGGCTTGCCAACAAACTTGCCATGCTTTCACAAACCTTTATATATTGATGTCATTAGGAGTGCACTGGTCTTTAGATTCAAATTATGTTTATTTTGCATAACTATCAAAAATACGAGTAAAACACGTAGTTTTATTAAATTAGACTTTTACTTAATTTAAGCTAGATATAAACCAGATGCCCTATTGAGAGAATATCGCCTTTAAAACATGAATTTAAACTGATATCTAAGGCTATCCCATAAAGTAAATGAGAGAATATCGCCTTTAAAACATGAATTTAAACTGATATCTAAGGCTATCCCATAAAGTAAATGATATGGGGTTAAAGCTATTCTCAATCCTAATAGATTTTGTGAAAAACTGAGCGACATGCAAAATAAAAGCGAAATTTTTTACTGATGAGGTGGCTGATATATCGTTATATTTGTTGGTAAAATTTTAAAGGGCCCAGGACTGAACCTTCAAGTATTCCAGCAGTAATTTCTTCCCACGATGTGCTGATCTCGTTGAGAACTACACTTTGAGTACGATTTTGTAAATAATTTTCTGGCATAATATAGAGTTATTCTCTAATACCATAGCTTTTAATTTAAAAAGTATACCTTGATGTCAGACCTTATCAAATGCTTTAGACATATCTAGAAATACACTTCTGGTTTCTAAAGGGATTGCCATCAAAGGCTTCGTAAATCTCATGCGTAATAGTTACAAGTTGACTCACACAAGAATCACCCGTTCGAAAACCTGCATTATTTTGAACAAGGAACCACGGAATACAAAAATCGACCTATTTGTAATCAAATCTCAATATAGGTCTAAAATTGGAATTCGGGAAAAGTGTATCACATTTAATTTAGTCAGTATTGAATTTTATTGCGAAAAAAATTATCCTTCCCCATTAACCTTCTTCAACAGCTCATAATTTCTAATTATAAAAAGTTTCTTGACAAAACGATTTTTTTAACAATCCTTTTACATCGTATGATATATTTACAGCTGATACAGAAAATCAATTAAATAAGGTAAAAAAAATTATAAGTAAAAATAAAATCCCTAAAAGTGCTTTATTATAGAATATTAAGGAATAATGTATATAATAATGTCATTATCCTAAAATCCAATTTTTCTTAAAATATACATTTGCATTTAGGGTAAGCTAGAACATCGCCGTCTTCCTAAACTCAGTTATTTCAAACTACCAAGAAATATCAAAAATCTGTAAAAATTTTATGTGCACTAATTATCGCTTACAGAACTTTTTCTAAAACGAAAAGTTTAAAATTGTGAATGTAAGATTAAAAAAGATCTCGTGGGAGTAAACCTTTGCGAATCACTTGATATCTCTTGTAAAATTACAATTAAAAAAATGGTGTAAAAAAAACTCCGAAACATGTGGTAAACAAAATTACATGTTTGATTTTCCCGTGAAACTCGTAAAAAAAAAGTCAAGTAAACAATATAAATTTAAAATTCGCAGAAGTTTAAGTCTATAATATATGGACCATCTACACGAGTACAATAAAATTTCAAAAAAACTGGGAGTTTATTAAAATGGACATCAAACTTTAATTTTGGCATTGATAAATAAGTCTTTTAAAACTTTACGACGGTTTAACCTCCAAGATATAAATTTGGGGGATGGCTTCATGATTAAGAGAATTTTGTTTAAGAAAGAAAAGAACCACTGAGTCTTGAAACCTTGGGAAACAAATCTAAATCTTATTGAAACAAACGACGATTCTTTGAAAAAATACCTAGCGAATTCAATTTCAGAAAATCTTCTAAAGTTTGAAATTAAACAAAAATTAAAAGCTTCCTGATTGAATTGCCCTGAAATTTTTTGGTAAAATTAGGCTACTTTGAGAAATTTAAGGTCTAGACTCTCGACAAAAAAAATTTGTTAAATAAGTTTAATAAGTATACTTATAGCTAAAAAAACTTTATGGGTAGTTAAAAAAAAACAACGTGACAGACAACGTGGGATAGTGAATAAAACTATGAACCAAAAAAATCAATGTTAGCAAGAACAATTGAGTTTCAACTCCAGTGGTTTGAATTCAAATATCGCGCCATACGGTCGATAAAACGGAAATCTATGTTGTTTTTTGTTCCTTAAAGGATTGCAATCGCTTACAATATGCCCATTGAGATAGACATCATCATAAATATCACTCATGAGATCAATATTGATGTTTTGTAGCACATGACGGTTGTTACGAATAAATTCTCGTTTTGACATCTTTGTCTTCACATGAGGACTATATAGGTCAACACTAAGCAGTAAAATGGAATAGCATACCACACTCAAGTACTCTACAACAAAAAATAATATAACTATAGTTAGTTTAGTCTTTCAAAATTCCTCATATGATACACTCAAATCTTTAATTTAAAAAAATGCAGATATTTTGATGTATGTTTCAATTAAAAAACTTTCACAGTAAAAAAAAAGTATATATTGTCTTAAACTTTTTAAAAACACACATTGTTAAATTATACCCACAATACCTTTACCCAAAAATCCTGGGTTGATATATATCCTAAAAAATGAAAGGCAAACTACATAATAAAAACTTTTTTCTAAAATTATTTTTAAAACTAAATATGGTTAAACTTTCTAGACTTTGTAAAGTTTTTATCACATTTTAAGAAATTTAGACAAGAACTTGAGAATTGCATGTATATTGGGTGTTTTTATGAATCCAAAAAGTCATTTCAATAAATTATTGTTTTAATTTTTATCTAAATTTTTTTCTATATATTACCTTTAGTAAACCCACATACAGGGTTGCATTCCAAATACTTGGAAGCAATATAATCGATCAGTATTTGAAGAAAATCACTTCGCTGTTCGGGTGGTTTAACTTTATTGAAAAATACCCTAAAAAAAAAAAAAATTATTCTTTTACTGATCTCCATGACCGCTTTTACATTTGGGGTGTATGACAAAAATTATATACTTTTGGGGTGTTGTATACTTTTTGCTGCAATATCACCACCATTTGACAGAAGTCTGCTATAACAAAAATTTCTAGGTTCCTAGCCAAACGTTAAGCAACACTATATTCATTTGTTTTATGACATTAACCACCAAACATCCACTGCTGTGGCATGAGCTTGGTCATTTTCGAACCTTGCAAACAGCAATTTACCACTTTCAACGGTAAGTATTAATACGAGATTGACAAGAAAGACCGCTGAAAAAAAATTTTTTAAATAACTAATAAAGTCAATCTTATCAGCATTTTCTCTTCCTATTTCTTCCTCTACATACTTAGTATACTCTTTCAAACAGAAATACAATAATAAAATATTTAACCATATGTCAGTTTTGAAGCCTCAAACTTGGAATATCTTTTAATTAAACATTCTATCTAGCAGTCAAAAAAAAAAAAAAAAAAATCAGAAAGCTTTATCTTGTAGTTGCAGGTTCATTGTATGAATATTCGCACAAAATATCTGGGTAATGGATAATTTCTCATTGTAATACTAGACACACGATGCTTTGTTAAGAAGAACAACATAAAAAGTTAGTGTTTATATTCACTGTATTCACCATCAAAAACAAACTGATTTATAATTTCATTATTATGATTTATAATGATTTATAAATTGTAGTTAAGTCAACTAGAAATTTTAGTTAAGTCAAATAGAGATTTAAAAAACAACATGAAAAACACTGCTTGCCCCTTTACAATCTATCCATAATTTTGACAATTCAACAGCAATTATACAAAAAAAAAAAAAGATTTAATTATATTCGGTTAAAAATTGCTAAACAAACCTTAGACTATCTGGAATTGATAAATTTCTGAAATCTTGAATATTAACAAACTCATCCAGAATGTCCAATCTAATAAATAAAACAATTATCAATGCAAATATTAGAATTTGAAAATTTCTTTAGGGTATAATTTAAGAAAAAAATAGTAAAGGAAAATATAATATATTAAAAATGCATTTGGATTATAAATTAAAAACTAATTCAGGCTATTTGATTCAAATCAGTATTTGCAATAAATAGGTTCTTCGTTATAACAAATCACCATTGTAGGAATTCCGGAATTTTAGCATCACTCAGAAAAGTATTACTAATCGGTGAATTATCATATTACTGAATAATTACTCATTAATTATTCAGTAATCCTCAATTAATTTAATTATCCTCATTGGAAATTAAAGAAAACACAAAATAAAAAAAATCTTAGTGGAGTTATTTACAACGTTTGAAATAAATAAGATTTAAATTAGATTTCTAATAAAATTTTCTGCAAACAGTATGGTCATTCGTAGTAAGATTCCCTGCAAACAGTATGGTCATTCATAGTAAGATTCCCTGCAAACAGTATGGTCATTCATAGTAAGATTCCCTGCAAACAGTATAGTCATTCATAGTAAGATTCACTGCAAACAGTATGGTCATTCATAGTAAGATTCCCTGCAAACAGTATGGTCATTCATAGTAAGATTCCTTGCAAACAGTATGGTCATTCGTAGTAAGATTCCCTGCAAACAGTAAGGTCATTCATAGTAAGATTCCCTGCAAACAGTATGGCCATTCATAGTAAGATTCCCTGCAAACAGTATGACCATACTCATAGTAAGAGTTTCAACAAAAGTACCACCAAGCATAAATTTAGAGAACTGTGAATGTTGAATTAATCAGAATTCTATAGGAAGGAATTCCAAAAAACTACAGAACCAAGCCTTTGAGCTTTGAGTTGAAATTAAACATTAGAACTTAAATTTCCAATAGTACCTGGCTTTCTTAAATTTTCACAATAAAAATTTATGAATTTTTGTTTTACAATACAAAAGTTTATACCTCTAAAGTGCCACTTTTTTGTAGCCTCTGGAGTAAAAATATGTTTTCTTTATTTTGCATTTAACACAGCTTTACAGCTTTATATTATGATAAATATCAGACTAAAAATTTAATCACAATAGTCACGATTATCTAAATTGTGCATGGCTCAGCAAGATATATACTAGTTTTGGTTTTGAAAAGAATTTCATGCATACAGACTATCAAATTTTAAATATATCTCACCAAAGGGTGAGTCATTCAATTAAGTAACTCACCAAAGACAGTAAAATTATATGCAACCATAAATTTTGATTTTAAAAACACATCATTGAAGTTTTGCAGCCAAGTTTTTAGTTGCAATGAAATAAACATATTTTGGAATTCGACATTTATTTTTACATTTCAATCTATGACTTTACAAGTTCATCGTTTTTTTTCCAGTAGTACTTGCTCATCACCACTGCTATACCAGTTAAATGATTAGTTATTTAAAACCACAAAAAAATAAATTTTGACTAGGTGCATGGTTTCAATAGTTGAGAAGACAAATTTAAATTTTTTAGTATATTTTACATAATGTACATTTCTAACCAAATTTAGAAGCTGACGACAATATGAATGACCAGAATGAACTTGCCAATTTTGCAATTGTTCTATTAAGTAGAAATAATTGAAATAATCTCATTGTGAATCCACATTGCTTTCTCCTTGTATTCACAATTTATAAAAAGCTGTAGCAAAAATCCAAACATTAATGTATTGATTTTTTAAGCACCAGAATCAAGAAAACCAATTCTCAACCATACTAATTTTTCTTGTTATAAATGATGGTGAAGCAATTTCAAAAGAGGAAAATCACAAAAAATGGTGAGTAAAAAAAGTTAATAACTTTTGCTACCAATCTGTATTAATTTGAATAAATGATATTTATCATTTTCACCTCCAGTTATGAGTTTGAGTTCTAGTTCAGAAATGCGCAAATGCAACCCTAAAATTTGATTGTTTATATCAAAAATGTACCTGGCAGTTTGATCAACCACTTTCATTCAATCACAATATTTATTCATTACATGGAATGCATCTGTAATATTTCTATTCCTAATATTTTCATCAATGATGCTCAATTTTTATCGACAAAGAAAAATCCAATGCAGTTTTATTCTTTTTTGTTTAAGAGCACTTTAGAATTCAGATTTTTTTTGGTCATTCCCTCATGTCTATTTAGGTTGTATTAGATATAAAAACTAGTAATGAATGAAAAAAATCAAAAACAAAAGACTTTTTTTATAAAAAATCTACCACCTTAAAGCCCAATATCAAAAAACAAATTTAAAGCTTTGTGAAATAACTATATTTTGATAGCTCCTGGTAAGATTATAAGACGCAATTTTTAGATTATAAGAAACTTTTTCATTAAGTCTTAGTGTCTTATGGGTTATATCAAATTTTTATATGAAAATTGGGGAAAAAATTCAACGATGCAAAATAAATCCCACTTACAGACTCCCAGAGAAAAAAATATTACTCATAAATGTGTGCTAGTCTGAGTTATATCTGAAAAGCACGTTTTAGATTTCTTGTGAATATGTACACAATAAATGTCATGGATAACAAAAATCATTATGTTTAAGTAGAACCAAAGAATAATCTTTTGAGAAGAATAATAACAAAAGATTGGCTGGTTCACCAGAACATAAAGGTATAAAACTACAAAAAGTCTCTAGTTAAAGAACTTAAGAGAGGGTAGAAACATTATTTCTGCAATATTTTTTGAAACAAGTGGAAAATTTTTATGTAAAATTTGTAAATAAAATTAATTGGTTTTCCATAAAGAATTTTTGTATGAAAAATAGCTTTGAGCTCAGTATCTAACTTCTCTTAAAATTTGAAAAAAAATTCAAGAACTCTTTTTGAGAAAAATATGCTATTTTTGGCATATGCCAAAATGGGTTAAATGATTCGCTCTAAGAATTACACCATTTTTTCTTAAATATAGAGTACATGTTCATCAAAAAAATCTGTGAACTTCTACTATCAAGTGACGCTCCATTAATAAATTTTGCTAGTTCAGTGGGACGATCTTCAACTACCTCGTGATCAATCAAATATTGAATACCCTAAAATATTAATAAAACAATTAATAGTTTCATAACAAGCTATTCCAAATAGTAAACCTGCTTCTTAAACAGAAAGACTTTAAGAATATTTTTAAGAATATTTTTATATGATCTTAGTATAAACATTATTGGATTTCTAGAAGAAAGTTTAGGTTTGCAGATGGCCATCAATGTTCACGCACTTTCATCTAATTTTAAAATTAATTAATGTTTAAGTTTTTTCAAACCTAGATAAATTAATGTTATGAAGCTAAGGAAACTTTCTCAGCCAACACAGACTAGCTTTTAAATCAATATTCCAATTAATATAAAACTGAATCAACCCAAACTTATAATAATCACTTTTATTCAAAACTATAACTGGAAAACAATAAGTAAGGGATACTACCAAAAAGCGATAAATTAATTTGAGAATTAAAAAAATCTCAAATACATCATTGATTGCAGATATTAAAATATAGAATGGAGCCATAGACTACTCCACATTCGACCATTTTGATTATATCTATTTAAATTAATTTTTAGAAATTTTCTGCTTTAAAACAAGATATCCAGAATGCAATAGCAAGATGAGACTTAAGAGTTGCTGAGCAATAAAAAAAGACCAAAATGACTTTGATTTTGAAATAGTGTAATGAACTAGAAAAATTTTCAAAATAGTGTAATGAGCTAGAAAAAACTTTCAAAAGAGTGTAATGAGCTGCAGAAACTTTCATAATAGTGTAATGAACTAGGCAAAACTTTCAAAATAGTGTAATGAGCTAGACAAAACTTCCAAAACAGTGCAATGAGCTAGACAAAACTTTCAAAAATAGTGTAATGAGCTGGAGAAACTTTCATAATAGTGTAATGAGCTAGACAAAACTTATAGTGTAATGAGCTAGACAAAGCTTTCAAAATAGTGTGATGAGCTATAAAAACTTTCAAAATAGTGCAATGATTTAGACAAAACTTTCAAAATGGTGTAATGAGCTAGACGAAACTTTCATAATAGTGTAATGAGCTAAACAAAAATTTCAAAATAGTGTGATGAGCTATAAAAACTTTCAAAATAGTGCAATGATTTAGACAAAACTTTCAAAATAGTGTAATGAGCTAGAAAAACTTTCAAAATAGTGTAATGAGCTAGAAAAGCTTTCAAAATAGTGTAATGAGCTAGAAAAACTTTCAAAATAGTGTAATGAGCTAGAAAAGCTTTCAAAATAGTGTAATGAGCTAAACAAAACTTTCAAAATAGTGTAATGAGCTAGAAAAACTTTCAAAATAGTGTAATAAGCTAGAAAAGCTTTCAAAATAGTGCAATGAGCTAAACGAAACTTTCAAAATAGTGTAATGAGCTAAACGAAACTTTCAAAATAGTGTAATGAGCTACACAAAACTTTCAAAATAGTATGAGCTAGAAAAACTTTCACAATAGTGTAATGAGCTAGAAAAAACTTTCAAAATAGTGTAATGAGCGAGACAAAACTTCCAAAACAGTGCAATGAGCTAAACAAAACCTTCAAAATAGTGTAATGAGCGAGATAAAACTTTCATAATAACGTAACGAGCTAGAAAAACTTTCAAAACAGTGTAGTGAGCTAGAAAAACTTTCAAAATAATGTAATAAGCTAGAAAAGCTTTCAAAATAGTGTAATGAGCTAGAAAAGCTTTCAAAATAGTGTAATGAGCTAAACAAAACTTTCAAAATAGTGTAATGAGCTAGAAAAACTTTCAAAATAGTGTAATAAGCTAGAAAAGCTTTCAAAATAGTGCAATGAGCTAAACGAAACTTTCAAAATAGTGTAATGAGCTAAACGAAACTTTCAAAATAGTGTAATGAGCTACACAAAACTTTCAAAATAGTATGAGCTAGAAAAACTTTCACAATAGTGTAATGAGCTAGAAAAAACTTTCAAAATAGTGTAATGAGCGAGACAAAACTTCCAAAACAGTGCAATGAGCTAAACAAAACCTTCAAAATAGTGTAATGAGCGAGATAAAACTTTCATAATAACGTAACGAGCTAGAAAAACTTTCAAAACAGTGTAGTGAGCTAGAAAAACTTTCAAAATAATGTAATAAGCTAGAAAAGCTTTCAAAATAGTGCAATGAGCTAGAAAAATTTTCAAAATAGTATGAGCTAGAAAAACTTTCAAAATAGTGTAATGAGCTACACAAAACTTTCAAAATAGTGTAATGAGCGAGACAAAACTTTCATAATAGTGTAATGAGCTAGAAAAGCTTTCAAAATTGTGTAATGAGCTAAACAAAACTTTAACAGTGTAATGAGCAAGACAAAACTTTCAAAATAGTGTAATGAGCTCGAAAAACTTTGGCATCACTAAAAATCATGTCATATGACTTTTGGTATTATTCCTCATGCTTTTTTATAACAAAGCAATATTTAAAGACGTATAATAGACCATTTGGTGGTCTTCCATCTAAGTGACAACACGCTTGAATGTTTAATATTAAATATTCACTGTACTGTAAGAAAGAAGGCTTTAAAGCAATGTGCTTGATGTGAACTTTTGAAGTAAACTTGCGTAACAAATTATGAAAATATGCTATACTTGAGTCTCTGTCACAAACAATCAAAGGAAAATCAATTGTTTAAAAAGTAACTCAGACAGATCAAAAAAGTTTTGATATTTATGTAAGAGATTTCTGAAAAACGCATTACATAACACATGATACGCATATAACAAACACAAGTGTCTAATCTTGCAGTAAAAAAAAAAACGTGCATTAAAAAGAACATATCATTTTATCGATGAGCTACATGATTGTGTCAATAAATATTGCTAGCCTGATTCTCAATGCATTCAGATGTGACTTAAATGAAGTTATATGATAACGTAACATCATATAAAACTTATAAAAAATTTTAAAGAATGTTTTTTATTTTGTTTAAATATCTTCAATAGTTCCCTCTCTAGTAGTATTTTAGTTGGAATGTAGAACCCATAACTAAAATTACCGTTTTTTTTTAATATATTTACTTGTGATGATATTATTTTCATTTTTTGATTAGGTGTTTGACTATTTACCCTCATCAATCTTACACTAACTATTACCCAGATAACTCAGTCGGTAAAGCACCTGATTCCCAGCCGTAAGGTCTTAGTTAAAATCTGTGTATCCCCCACTCAGCGTATTAGTAGCATTTCGGGGCAGTAAGTTTGGAATTTTAACTAGAGGAATTATAGATTGCTTATCAAATCGGATTGCAATTTCATTTTAACATGCAAGGTTAATTACACAAGTGATAAGTATTGATTTAATCTCAGTTTTGTACCTTCAGACTGAGTTAGACGCCATTTCTATTATTCAATGATTTGTTAGTAAAAACAACCCCCTAAAGTTCCAAATATCAAACATAAAGCTTGACAGGATTAAAATTTAATGTATTTTTTGTATTTACCTTGCTTATCTTAACTTGCTGTATCATCAAGCTATTTTATGAAAGAAAAAACATAAAACTAACCTCAAGCGGTCTATAAGCATACACCAGACTCCCTTCGTCCAGCAAAAGATATAGATTTTTAAATATTGGTTTCTGAATAAAAAAAAATTTATTATTCAATAAATATTTAATTGCCATATAAGTCTGTTTAGAAATTTCAAGAGTTATATACCAAGAGTTCAACCAAATCATAAATTTTGAGAAAACCAGGAAAATTTATGTTTTGTACAATTACTATGACTCACACCCCAAAAGAGAATTTTCTTTAGCTAGTCAAATATACAATAAAAAGCTTTTTCATTCCTCAACTTTATTCAAAATTTTAAAAGATTTGAATGAATAATTTTAAACAAAATTGAAAATCTGCTTCCAGAATAAAATACCAGGAGTATTAATAATACTAAATAAAAAAATATTCTTAATAAATATCTGAAGTCATGATACACTAAAATTTACTAGCAACCAAATTTTTAGAAAATGGAAGAACTTTGTCAACTATCGCTAGAGGTAAAATAAAATAACACTCTACCTGAGAAAATCGTTGGGGACAGATATTACAATGTTTCAACTTTTTATACAGCGAAGTGTATGTCCATTTTGTTACACATAACCTGATATGAAGAAAAAAATTTAAATTACTTTTAAAGAATTATTTAATAAAAATATACAAACTTTAGAATATAAAATTCCATCAATACCACATCAAATCATATTCAACATCGAATCCTATCAAACCTCACGACGTTCAAAATAACTGAAGCTGAATAGCAGTTAATTTGGTTGGCAAAGAGAATTTTCTAGCAGTCAATGTATATTGTTAATATATAGATGTGTATTATTTCAGGTATATCAATACAGCCAAGTTTAATAACTGTATTGTGTATGTTTGTTTGTGTGCATGTATGTGTGTGTGTGTGCATGTATGTGTGTGTGTGAATGTCTGTGTGTGTGTGAATGTCTGTGCATGTATATGTATGTAAGTACGTACGTTCATACATACATACGGACTTACGTACCTACGTAGGTACGTAGTTACGTACCTACATAGGTACTTACATACGTACCTAAGTAGGTATGTATGTATGTACGTGTGTGTGTGTATTTATGTATATGTATGTATATGTATGTATATGTATGTATATGTACATATGTACGTATGTATGTATGTACGTATGTATGTATGTATGTATATATGTATGTATGTATTTATGTATGTATGTATGTATGTATGTATGTATGTATGTA
>JAUZNK010097567.1:0-12091 GCA_035046665.1 Euphysa ruthae
AAAATGCACATAGTTTAAAACAATTCCTGTACAAGTTTTACTAAAACATATTTGCCTTACATTCTTCGATTTTAATAGCGCTTAAAAATTCGAAAACATTTTAATTTTATATTTAGCCACATTTTTCGGTTTTAAATGTATCGAGTGCTGTCCTGTAAAATACACATATTTTGGACGATTTATAAAAAATAGCTTCTTTAGTGGGTCAAAAACTTCTTAGTTATTTTAGATAACTTTTTATTTTGTTACTTTTATAGTTTATAGTTTTCAGAATTTTATCACCTTAATAACATGTAATTATTTGTGACGAAAAAATAAAAAAGTTCTACCCATAAATAGCTTTATATCCGAACCAAAATTGAACTCATTCTGTTCTACCTAAAATCTTGTATCTCTAGAACTACTTGACATAGAAATGAGTTTGACCCCTCGTTGAATTTCTCTTTTTATGGTCTTTCAAATAAAGTATAAAGTTAAGCCTATACTAGTATGTTTTAAAATGACCTGAATTGCCTATTAGTAAAATAAAAATATTGTTTTTAATTTTAAAATATATTTCAATCTAAAATGAATTTAAATTTAACTTACTACGCCCGGGTAAGAAAATACTCACTTAACATTTTTAAAAAACGACAGCTTAATTCAGGTTAAGAATCTTCAACAAATTGACAACAAAAAAGACGTGATAGCGCATTATCTGTAATGGAAGATTTAAAAATTCTGAACATTTACGACTTAAAATATCTACCAAGTCTTGGTTTTTATGTTCAAGGTTACTAAAAAATAAGTCCAATCAAGTTTTGATCAATTTTTTGAACTCAATATTTCCAATATTAACTTGCGATCTAATCATCAACAAAAAAACTCCTGTAAACAAATAGAACATTCTATCTCTTAATTCATTTGGGCTTGGTTTAAATTTTGGATAAAAAATGTGGTGGAGATGCTTTGAATATTACTATGGTGATAGCGTTCCAAGAAAGAACTACATATGCTAATAACATTACTAAAACTAGTAATAAACCTACCAAAAAACCGAATTTCTGTTAAAAATATAACCTCTGGTCAGAACGTAAATCCAAAAATTTATCCCTTAAGTGCGACGTTGAACAACAGTCATTTATGTATGGCAACGAGAATTTTATTAAAATGTATCTACTTTGGTTCTATTTAAGAAAACAGAATGCTTTTGGCCAAATCGTCCCATAATTGTGGCCCAACGGCTAAAGTTCGTATCAGGAAAAGAATCAAAGCATCAAAGAATGAAAGCATCAAAAACCTTCAATATAACGTATGTTAATAGAACATTAGAGATTGGGCAGCAATGAATACTTTTAAGTTACGACGAAACTATCCTGAGAAATATAAAAATTTTTTAATTCATCTAGAAACATTTCACGTCGTTAATGAAAATTTCAAGTTATTACTTTATTTTAATAATAATGTGTATTCGGGTCTTTAAGATCTTTGGGTTTGGCCTCATGACATAAGCCTTGCTTTGGGTTTCATTGAGAACATAGATCGCGCCCACTTTGATAATGGAAATGGCGTTAGTATAAAGTATTGGTGGCTTAGAGACTTCGATATTCCTGATCATATACGGAAATCACTTAGAGGTTTCCATGCTTTCACTGGGAATGATTTTGTGCCTGCATTTTTCAGGCAAGGAAAAAAATGTGCTGGAAGCTCATGATATCTAGCTCAGAGTATTTGGAAGCATTCACCAACCTTTGATGCGATTAGGACACGTCACATGAAACGATTGATGTGTTAGAAAGATAACTTTGTCGCCTATTTCAATCGCGAAAAAAGGAAACAAATTTAGATATAATCTGTTCCTCACGAAGTACATAGAACAAATGAAATAAAATCAATCACAAAATACAACATTTTTAAACATAATATCAAGGAAATATTTTTTAGCTCTTTGTAATTTTCCAAAAAAAAATTATGTCGATTATTCGGAAAATTCGTGTCATATACATATTTTACCTTCTATTTGTTTCACCTTCTATACGTTCTCTTTTCTGACTGATCTTATTCAGACGAATTAATATATACAACTACCGCCCTGGAATTTACTGAAATAATCGCATTATCTTTTGGGTAAGTATACAAGGCAATTTTCAATGGGCTATATATAATTCTGATTTAAAACAGAGAAATCGAAATATTTTATCTCACTAAATGGAATGGATTTTTGGTTAAACTAATTGGTTGTTATGATTTCGGCAACTCGGGAAATTTACGAATCAAAGAAGATTTTATTTTATAAAAAATCACAAATATTTAGTACTTTGCAGAGCAAATTAAAATGAATCTAGAAACTCTGATTTCATATATTGCCTCATACAGGCAATCTCTCGTTGGCTGGATATGATTGGATATACTAATCAAAAGTTTAAAGAATCTAATCAATATGTTTCTGAAAAACTGTTGTTTTATATTATATATCAGGTAGTTTGATGCTGAAACTCCCCAAAATGATAATAATATTAAAATCAAAACCGGGGAGGGAGCCACAATAAAGCTATTTTATAAGATATGATTTAGAAAGCTGGCACGTGGCCATCCCGATTAGATATTTCAACAGATAATATATTTTGTCGAGACGAATCGGCATGCATAAAATTATTTTACATTTAGATGACTCATAAAAATTGTTTCGTAAAAATATTTAACCGGCAGAAATAACACTCAATACAAAGAAAAACTGTATACAGCAAATTATATAATAAACGCCTGGGTTGTTTCTTATTTTATTGTTTTGTTTTTTAGGTTTTATAAGTTTTCTAGAGGGGTATTTAAGAAAGGAAGCCGCTTATCATATCTTTTATAAAAATGTTAAGTGTTAATAATTTTCCATTTATACTTTGGTTAAAACGCTCGATATTCAATTTAAATAGTTGATTTACATGAAAAAAACCTTGTTTTCGTAAACGGAAAAAAAAATGCGCCAAGGAGATGTTAAAAATTGGTCTAAAATCAGGGCAGATTTGCTAAATTTTTTTGTTTAGTCGATGGTTTGGGATTTTGAGACAAGAGTTCTTTGGAGGGAGGCATTTATTTTAAGTTTTCTCAATGTTTTTGATAGATATTTAAAATAGACTAATCAAATGGATTAATCGGGAATTTGCGGTGTGGACGATCGCGAATTTTGGAAAAAAAAAAAATTAAAGTAAAACAAGAACACGCCGTATTTCAGTTCATTAAAACCGTTCTAAGTCTGGTTTAAATGAATGTTACGAGTTGATCCGCGAATAAATACCTCCAAACTTTTTGTGTCAACATTTTAATCAAAACAAAAACGTTGTAATAGAACTTGCATCCGACACAACGCTAGATTTACTCGAACACGTGACTGAAATTCAATTCCGTTTTGCGCAACGACTACTTCAACTATAGCGTGTTGCTTTTGAAGTCCGTGTATGCAATGCCACATCGAAGGATGGTTATATCCAAGAATATTGTAAAATGAGTTGTTCCATGATTCACATACGTTGTTTTTTGGAGGTCGTTGTTCAGTGTCGCATCATAAACTTTCCACAGTGTAGGTGGAAGGTGTGGAGGTATTCTCCGATTTATTAAGGGACCACCGTGAGGAGTTTGGACATTTCGCAACGTTCCATTAACATATTGGGAATCAAAATAGTAAACTAAATTCAAAACTAACGAATCTGGATGAATATTCCTGCGCAATTTTGCCATGCCACAACCAACCTCATTTATTGGAAGAAAAACCAATGGATTTAAAATAGCAGCGAAATGAATTTTGATGCATGTGCTGTGGGTCAGATGGAAGAAATGCCCATGTTTAAGAATTTGAAGACCGAACATTTGATCGAAAGCATTAAAAACAGCCATTTCAAATTCAAATGTTGCTAGTGTATTACCAGGTTTCGTCTTTAGCATTCCCGGTCTATAACTGCCAACGTTTGATGGTATGCTTATTGTGAGTTTTGTTGAAAAAGGCATAAAGAGCATTTAAATATGTATCTAAAAATTTGACTCGAATAATATGCAGTAGTTTGAATATATTTGGTACCAGTTAAAAGTTTCCAGCTGCAAACTTCTAAATTTAGAAATTTTTTTTGGGCCAGGTCGATTCATCGGAAATCCTAGATCTATTGTGTTGCAATGAAGCAATTGATTAAATTATCATTAAATATTTAGATTACAATTAGAAAATGCAAAACAAAGATTGCGAGTTTGGACCTTTCCGGCAATTCTTGGGTTTTGGTCTTTTAGAAAAGCATTTTTATGTAAGTAACCATAAATTCCGGTGTTTCCAGTTTTTCCACTACGAGCTATGCTGAAAAACGAGAATAAAAAAGCAAAAAACTGATGCTTGCCTATGCTCCCCCTAAACCTCGAAAAGGCTTAAAAGTCTGGTCTTTATATTAAATTACGGATTTTTCTGGTCTGTAAAATTGTTTTTATTAAAAGCAAACTAGAAACCGATGCAGAAAAACTGTACAAACTTTGATAACTTTGCCTAACATCGTGAACAAGAATTTTAGATTAAAAAATTACAATATTATGGATGAAGAAGAAAGAAGCAGAGACTCTGGTAATGCAGGGCGTTGCAGGAAGAAAGAGAAATACAGCAAGAAAGAAAAGAAATCCAAATAAGGATAAAAAACTGAGATAGACTATCCCACAACCAACTATTGAAGAGGATTAAGTACAATTTCCGCCATCTTCATCTACTAAACTTTCAACAGCTTCATCTCTTAAAGTTTTTGATATTAATAACAACACTGGTATAAAATATGACAACAAGCAATGATGTATATTAGAGTTTAGATTACCAGACATCTCCATTTTATCAACAGTTATCGTTTCTAGCATGTCTTAGTTGCTATCATACCGAATCACTTTCATTAACCGACATCGATGAAAAAAAAGAATTTGCAAGGTACGTTCAAATTAAATGCTGTCAATGTCCATTTATACATTAATTTTACACTTCTTCAGAAGTTACTACCGGTAAAGATGCAAAAAATAGTGATCAAAGACTATGAAGATTAATGCTAGGGCTTGTCTTAGTAATGGTACTGATTATTCGCCACTTCAAAAACTTTTCGATATTTGAATATGCCCTCACGAATGACACAAATTATTATACAAACAGGTCAAACATATTAAAAACGGCAAAAAAACTTACGTTAGGGAAAAGTATGTTTGAATCTAATGCTTCGGGGTGAAAATGAAAAAAAAAACCGATATGCAAGTGTTTCGGTTGACGGTACGTGAAAACAAAGGTTTTTCTTTGACCCTTGGCGTTGTTATTGCTATTTCCATTGACTCTAGTAAAGTTTTTGTTGTTACAATATTATCTAAGTCATGTAAGGGATGTACATTAATGAAAAAGATGGAAATTAGAGATCAAAATCGATATTGTACCTGGAAGTTAGCTTATAAATGTAACTTGAACTACATAGGTTCTTCGCCTGCTATGGAAAATGAGGGAACGTTAAAAATATTCAGAATGTCTAATGAGAAACAGCGTCTTTATTACACTTCCTTTTATGGTGATGGTGATAATAGATCGTTTTCAGCTGTCAAAGACATGTATTTGAATTCATCAGCCATTATCAAAAACGATTTGGCTCACGGCTGTGTAGACTAAAGAAAAATACGAAAGCTCTTGGAGATAGAGGCAAATTGGCCGATGCAAAAATTGATACACTCCAAAAATACTTTGGTATTGTTCTTCGTTAAAATTTTGGAAGTGTTGATGATATGAGAAAAGCCTGCCTTGCGTCAATGTATCACGTTGCTGGTTATTATGCAACCTGCAAAATAGCTGGTGCCAATTTAAACGAAACAAAATAAATAACACTAACTTTTATAAATCAAAAGGATATCATATATTTATAAAGAGCTTTGTAGAAAAGATATGTCAGAAAAAGGTCTTCAAGGGAAGAAACAAAACGCAAACGAATCTTTTAATGGCATGATTTGGAACTGAGTGCCGAAATCCACCCATGTCGGACTTGAAATTTTATGTTTATGTGTATATGATGCCATTGTACATTTCAACTTTGGCCAAAAAGCAGCATTAGACATCATGAAATGTTCAAATATTGAAGCAGTGTTCACATGACAAAATGCTGCGGAAGGGTTAATAAGTTACGCAAACGTCTTTCAAGTTATAGTATCGGACCGAGAGAAGAAATGTCAAAAAATCCTCAAACATAATAAAAAACAAAAAAAAAAAAAAAAAAAAATACAAACATATTGAGAAAGAAGGACTCTCCTATGGTAGAGGAGAGTTTTAGACAATGGTTATAGCTAGTATTTAACTAGTTATTTGATATTTTGCAAAATTTTAATTAATTGTTGGTTGGCTTGTAGTTTTAGAACCGCTTAACCGTTTGTCATTGTTTTTTGAACATATGCTCACAATTCCTTTAGCTATGATCTGAAACTACTTTCAATTTTGTTTAAACAGCCAATTTTTAGCTTTTTCTTTCACAAGTTACATGAAAATTTTGTTGCCATGGAAATATTAACACCAATTAATTAATAAAAGTATTGTTACTCAATTTTTCAAAATATTCGTAAATTTCCAACATTATATTTGTGGTCTGCTTTATCTTATTCTTGTTATAGCTTTGTGTATGACCTGTTTTATCTATCTCGTGTTTTAGCTTTCTACATACTAGTGGCTTTTAGTCATGCAGAATGCGACAAGTTTGAAAAAAAATGCGTCACCATTGGAACATTGAATGGAATGTTGTACCCACGTATTGACTTCAGCCATTTTTGCAAGGTTTGATTAATGTTTATATATAATGTGAAATAATAATAAAATATGTAATATGAAGAATAAGACATAAAAGTGAGAGTTATGAAGAATAAAACATACTTGTTATACTGAATTATTTCTTTATTTGGCTAAAATTATAATTCGGTATTATTTTTTATTTTCTCATATATATTGGTAACAATGATAATCCTATATAATACAATATCACTGATATAAATAAATAAATAAAATTAAAAAAATATTTGTTTGAAAAAATCAAAATTTTTTATCTGAAATTATAACAATCTTTGAGAAATTTTATATTTTTGTTACTTTTTAAATCAGAATATGTACTTTTGAGACACTTTATGGTCAGTTTATTTCAATCTTTGACAATTAGTTGAAGATTTTTTACCTGAATTAAAATATCGTATTTTTTAATGTTAAGTGAGTATTTTCTACTTCCCCCAAAAACCCTAGTGTTTCCCTAGTGCTACCAGTTTCACCTGAAAACCATTTAGATTTTTAATCACCAACGGTATACCTCTTTAAAAACAAAATAAAAGTTTGTACCTTCAAAGGTGACCCCTAGTTCATCTATTACCCTGACTAAATGTTCATAAAACACCCGCCTTTGTTTAAAGACACGAAATTAAATGTTAAAGCAATAGATGTTTAGGGGAAACCCCTTTAAAAATTGAAAAATTGAAAAAAAAAATTTTTTATTTTATTTTGTAGTAAATTTAATGAGGAATTCGAAACTGAAAACAGAATATTAAAATTCTTTTTTTATTTTTAAGATATTAAGGTTTTCGTCAGTACACATGTTTGGAAATTCCTCTAACAGCACCTTATAAACAAGTTTAAAGCCTCAATAAAGCCAAAAATAGTTGCCTACTATTCACAAATTTTCTCCCAGTTTTGCTGCTTCTTTCTAATGCTAATAAGCTAATTGTCAACATTACTATCAAGGCAAAAATTTGTTGGTCAAAACCATTACTAAAGTTTCAAGTTAAATTTCTTTATGAAACTAGCGAATTTGAGTGACTTAAGTCTGCTTTATAAGGGCCTGCACCGACGGACCCAAAACCAAAATGAAAGTTTTAATGCCACAAAATGGGATCGCATACCGAAATCTCGTCATGTCTTATTTTCACAATTGCAATTTGGTATGTATGATGTAGTATCTAATTTTAACATGGATAGAAAGGCCAGTGTGCAAGTATATAAGAAACTGAACATGATATCTAGGTTATACATTAAAGGGTTGCCAGTCTATCAATAACAGGTGATTCAGGGCATCACTTTTATAAATTTTGACAAAATAATCTTTAGATATCTTGTTCTTAGAACAAATTTTTGAGGGGGTTAGCCCCTTAAGGTCATTCGAATGGAATGTTTATGAATTTAAGGCGGTCCTATACCGAAAAAAAATTTTTCATATTATATTTTTTATATACTTTTGACTTTGAGCAAAACTTTGGTATAGTTTTTCAAAAAAAAATCGAAAGTTACTTTAACTTGATGTATAAACAATCACGTCAAAAAAATCCCATAGAAACGCACTTAGCAACCCATCTTTATCCCCTATCTATATAGGTTTAGTAGGTTTGTTATTTCGACATCTGAACCGTATAATACTACTCCTGTTCTAGAATTTACATTAGCTAAAAACTCAAAAATGAAAATAATACCAATAATAGAGCTAGTAGAGCAACAGGATGACGTGACGACGAAATGAGGAATCCCTTCCTGATGACAATACTTTCTTCCCACCGATGTTCTTACACCTCGACAGAGATATCAGTTAACATCAGTAAAAAAATTACTTGGAATTCCAATCATCAACACTGTAAAGGTTTGTCGTTGAGCGCCCTGTGTTACCAGTGTGGGTAGCATCTTTTGTGCTTCAATTCAATGATGGACAAGAACTTGTTCTGAAAGTTTCAAGCAAAATTGGTATTTTCCCAGGCGTCATTGCAACACAATTTTGCAAAAAGTTTGATTCCATGTGTTTACAGAAATCTGAAGCACTACGGAGAGGCACAGAAAAAAGCTGAGAGCAATAAGAAGAAGGTTTATTGACAGACTGCAAGAAGGGATTGTTTGTGAATTTGAGAACTTTTGAAAGCATTTAAATTCATCAGTGACATAAAAGCATAGTTTCATTTTATTTTCATCGGTTTTTCGCATTTTCTGAAAAATTGTGTTTTTTTAGCGGCGGCGAGTATATCTTAAAAACCGATAATGATATTTCCCTAAATTTGATTTCAGTCATGTTATGGTCATAACTTAAACCTCAAAATATTTTTCATTGTTTTCCGAAAATTCTGCAATTTTGGCTTGAATTGACCCAAAATTCCTAATTTTAGAATTTTTCAACTTTTACCAAGTAAGAAACAGCAATCATTTGATTTTAGAGGTTCAGGTTGCAGGAAATGTTAATATGCACATTGTAGCCAAATTTTAGCTCCAACCGACTTGCTGCTCTTGATTTATCTACGTCACTGTTTTAAAATAACTAGTCCTTTGCGCCTCATTAAGTACACGCATAATAATTTTTTTGTTGGAACTGTTTCGTAAAATCCATTGACCAATCTGGAACCAAAAATTTACCACAAAAACCAGAGTAAAGTTTACTTTTGAAAAACCAGCTATCTAGGATATAACCAGCTTTGGTGTAATTTACACTACCCAATGGCAAATTTCCAATAAAAGTCGTTTTGTGGCTTCAAAAAACAAAATCTTTTTTTATTTACACTTTCGCGTACTTCTACTGCAATATTATTCTTAGCATTATCAGAAAAAAGCACTTTTTTCTCATCAAATCAGATAGTAAAGTGCACATCTGCATGTAAAGAAAATAGATCGTCGGTTCTTCATTTTGATGAGAAACTATTCGAAGTCTTGAGTGGCAAAAGTGAAAAATGAAATTTATGGTTCAGCTAAATCATCCTCCATTACCACCTTAATACGCTGATACCTAACTGTCGTTGAAACTTGGCGAAATGAAAGAGTCAAAAAATACTCTTTTTAATTTTTTCACTGTTCTATCATACGTACCCATACGTTTTTCATTGACAGCCATCTTGTTTCACAGTGTTTGATCGCATAAGCTGCTGGGTCATTAATAGTTTTTTTTAAACTGGCGTAATTGCGTCTTTTAGCTCAAGATAAATTAAAGAAAAAGTCAATATCATCGAAAAAAACTGGCAATATCTAAAGACAATTCTTTGACTCCAGCTCTGAAAACTGAGTGTACAGGGTGAAGGGAACATGTACCTAAAATAAGAATGTGGTATCTAGATTGTCATTTAAATGTTTCTTTTCAAACGCTAAATTTGCATTAGGTCGATCCATTCCAACATATAAGACACAGTTTGAATCAATATATAATTTCGTCATGAACTCATTGTAATGTTCTAATGAATCATCACTGCTACAGTAACCAATAAATAAGGAGTCACAACAAGCGTTAATTATTTTGGAGTCTTTTTCCGACCAATATTACATCATACTGTTTTTTAACTTGACTAGTAGTATTCTCACCAAATTTAAATGTAAAAGGAATTTTATTCACATGGTGTAAGTAGTATATTAGGCCCTATTCTCTTTAACCTGTATGTTCATGATTTGTCCAAAGAAATATTGAAATATATAACTTGCTTACAGTTTGCAGGTGATACGAGTTTCTATAGAACTACCTAAGTGCGAAATATTGATTTATCTGACCTCCAAAACTGATCTGTAAATAAAAATTTAGTATATAATGATAGCAAGGCCAAAACAATGCTGTTTGGATCACAACGAATGTACTCGCGCCATAAGCTGTCTCAGGACGATACATACATTATCGAATGCAATGGTGAACCAATAAATATTTGCTAAAAATACTGGGCGTAACCTCTAAAGAAAATCTTTGTTGGAACGATCATATGCAAACAGTAACAAAAGATTTCTATAACACCATTCGTACACCCTACGAGGTATTAAACGTTTGACTCATTTTAGCTTTAGAAAGTCATTAGCAGAGTGTTTAATTTTATCGAAACTCGAAAAATTGTTCGAGACATCTCATCAAAAGAATGCAAAATGTACAAAATTCAGTAACAGTGGAATGTTCTGGTGAGATATTCCAAGAAAAATGAAGTCCAAAAAGTTAAACTGGCTGCTCATTCAAAGCCGAATCGATTTTACTATTGCAAAACTGGAATTTAAATTTTAAAACCAAACCGAGTACCCCGAGTTTTTTCAATAGACCGTTATCAACTAGCACACCAGCTAAGATTAAACTTTCATGGAGATAATCTTCTCAAACATAACTTCGAACAGAAAACCTTCACAGAACAAGCTGCAACAGTTTTTAATAAACTTCCAGAAAATATAAAACGTCAAAACTCATACAATAAATTTTATAAGTTATCAAAGGAATATTTTTTATAGATTGATATTGTTTTTTTTTTTTTTTTTTTTACCTAACATTTTAAACTATTTTATTTGTCTTTATAGGAAGACTGTAAATATGGAATCCAAATAAATGACTATTATTGTTATATTTATTGTTATTATTATTATTTCAGCACATTTTGTATTTTGTAGTTAGGCCCCAAAATTTCCTTTCACGTTGTGTCAGATATTATTATACCAAAGAATGTACCCGCTTTTGAGCTTACGGTAAATAACCGCTCAGCCAGACAACCATAAACTTATCTCACCGAATCGAAGTAAATGCTAGTCATACGCTGAGTGGGCGATACCCGGACATGAACCCGGAACCTTACGGTTGGGAGTCAGGTGTCTTACCAACTGAACTGTCCGGGTATATTGTTAATGTTTGATTCGTTGAGGTTTAGTCTACCAAATTCAATGAAAGACTTCTTTTATAGTAAACATACACACACCTGCAATACCTGTAGTAGTAAAGTTAATAAACTAATCCTGCCTATATTTAAAAGTACGAATATATGGTAAAAACGCCTTAAAATATCAGTGTGTCACTGAATTGAATAAGCCCATCACTGAAATTAATTGTATTTTTAAGTTCAAATATACAAACTCTGTTAATTACAAAAATATTTTCGATTTGAATAGAATTGTTCATAAAAATATATATCATTAGTATACCAGATTAGCCACAACTAACATCCTTTTAACGACTTTTTTTTAAACTGAGTATTTATTAATGAAATCTGGAGTCACTCCTTTTGGTCAGCTCTTGCTATATAAGTGAACTTAACCTAATTTTAAGTCAAATAACTCTTCCATTTGTGTACAAATTTCACACACACAAGCACACACACACACACACACACACACACACACACACATACATACATA
>JAUZNK010097578.1:0-12089 GCA_035046665.1 Euphysa ruthae
AGATTCAATGTACCAATTGTATGGTAACCTAGATGTAATGTAGCAATTGTAAAGTCACCTAGATTTAATGTACCAATTGTATGGTCACCTAGATTTAAGTTAACAATTGTATGGTCACCTAGATTTAATGTACCAATTGTATGGTCACCTAGATATAAGTTACCAATTGTATGGTCACCTAGATATAAGTTACCAATTGTATGGTCACCTAGATTTAATGCACGAATTGTAAAGTCACCTAGATTTAATGTACTAATTGTATGGTCACCTAGATTTAATGTACCAATTGTAAAGTCACCTAGATTTAATGCACCAATTGTAAAGTCACCTAGATTTAATTTAGAAATTGTAAAGTCACCTAGATTTAATGTACCAATTGTATGGCCACCTAGATTTAATTTAGAAATTGTATGGTCACCGAGATTCAATGTACCAATTGTATGGTCACCTAGATTTAATGTACCACAATTGCATGGTGACCTAGACTTAATGTACCACAATTGTATGGCCACCTAGATTCAATGTACCAATTGTATGGTAACCAAATGTAATGTAGCAATTGTAAAGTCACCTAGATTTAAGGTACCAATTGTATGGTCACCTAGATATAAGTTACCAATTGCATGGTCACCTAGATTTAATGTACTAATTGTATGGTCACCTAGATTTAATGCATGAATTGTAAAGTCACCTAGATTTAATGTACTAACTGTATGGTCACCTAGATTTAAGGTACCAATTGTAAAGTCACCTAGATTTAATGCACCAACTGTATGGTCACCTAGATTTAATTTAGAAATTGTATGGTCACCGAGATTCAATGTACCAATTGTATGGCCACATAGATTTAATGTACCAATTGTATGGTAACCTAAATATAATGTACCACAATTGTATGGTAACCTAGATTTATTGTACCAATTGTAAGGTCACCTAGATTCAATGTACCAAATGTATGGTCACCTAGATATAAGTTATCAATTCTATGGTCAAATAAATTTGGCTAAATTGAAGAAATACTGAAATCGAACGAAATTCTGTGAAAGGAAGACCTAGGAAAACCTGGAGTGAGAAAGTTGAAAGAAGAATAAAATTAGTGAAATGGCCTCATTCATTCATTCTCAGGTAGAATTCTTGAAGCCGTTGTTATCAAGTCTGGTATTTACACAAGGCTTGGTAACTAACTTGAATGTAGATTTGAAACACATTACTTCAAGTTTAAGTTCAAGTTAATGCAAAACAAACTAAACCTAAACCCTCACTTTCCTGTCACCAACATAGCAACAGACATAGTTCCCAAACAATGCTTTGGAAAAATATAGTAATTCTTAACTTATTGTAATAACTAACTTACAACCACCTATGGGCATCGCTTATTCAGCACTTTTAAAATAAAAATTGTTATAATTAAAATATATGTTGACTCAGACCATAGAACACAGGTATTGACATGTTTCAAATAAAAGGTGATTTTACCTTGGATTGACTTCTATATGGTAATTACTGCTAATGATTGAAATTTCAATCTTTTTCTTTGAAGGTGTCTAAACATATAATGGGATTTTTATTAGTGTAAAATTACCTCACAAATCACTAATTAACGAATTTCAAAAAAACATTTGATGTGTTGCATTAATTTGCTTTAATGTAAAAAATCTAACAATGCTTTATTCTAAAGATTCAAAAGAAAATATAAATTGGAGAATTAGCTAAAAACATTGAGGAAATTTACAAATAAAAACCTCTTAGCATCAGCAATTACCGTACTGCATAAAAAATTTATTAAGTATGTACGTACGTTCAAGAAAAGTCCATCAAATTCTACACTTGGGCCGAGCGCCTCACTGTTGTTCTAAATGAGAACTGATGCTTGATTGAGCTACATTAATGCAAACCACCCCCACCTCCCCCTGAATCCTAAGTTCTAAGTAGAAAAAGTTGACATCCAGCCTTTTTTTATCATGAAGCATTAAAATTACAACAAACAGAAATATTTACCATATAACTTTGCTGTTCTAGTTTGACTTTCTCAACCCCTGCACCATACAATTCTCTCAACAAACACATAATTCTTGTTTTCTTGCCAGCTCCTGGTGGTCCAAACATGAGAAGATGTGGGAAGTCTCCACTGTTAACCTACACATAAAAAATGAAATTCAGCAAATATGAAAATTAAACTTAAGATTAATATTACTGATAAGATAAGAAAAAAAAATTTAAGAATAATCCAAGTTAACAAAGGAAGTTTTTCTTAAATACGGCTCAAAATTAGCCGTATTTAAAAGTAAAGAAATTAAAATTATCACTTTTTTTGTAACGACAGAGATGATCAAGATTTTTAAAGAAACAGAAATGATCGCTTTTTTTTTAATAGAAATTTTTGGTACATAACAAGTAAATTGAAAGAAGAAAATAAAGTAAAAACAAAATAAAGTAAAAACAAAATAAAGTAAAAACAAAAGTAGTGGAACAATAAAAAATAAACAATTAAAATATAAACAGAATTTGTCTTGAAAAATTCATAAAAAGCTAGCTGCTTAGGATTTTAATTCAAATATCTGTGATCGCTATCTATCTATCAAACTGTACACTTTAAAATTGGCCAATCAATTATTTCCACATTGAAAAGAAACTACAGAGCTTACCAAGCGCTTCAAGCGATCAGCTTGCTCCAAATGGTAAGTAAGTTTTGCAAGACTTGTAGGTCTGTGTTTGTCAATCCAAAGGCTCATTGTTTCAATCTTTAAAAAAAAAAAATGTACACCCATTCACACCCTAGCAATTCCTTCTCCTAGTTTCTGACCTTTACAGTCCCCCACCATAGTCTATTAAAAATCTTAAGAAGCAAAACAAAGATATTGTACGAGTATGATTATAAATTTTAATAAATTTCATAAGGGAAAATTTTAACTTGATATATAGCAGAAAATTTGAAAGAAATATTTTCTTCTTTTTAAGCCTGAAAATTGCGGTAAATGGCAAATACCAGTCTAAGAAGCCCTTTAGTGATTAATGGACTCTATTTTATAAAAAATCTAGAAACCTCCAACAACAATAATAGTTAATGTGAAGTTATTGTCGAGTACATGGCCCAAAAGATGGTAATTTTTGACCTAAAATAATTTTATCGAAATCCGTTTTTTAAAAACTTTGCATGAAATGGTGACAATTTTACGTTAGAATACATGATTGGTTTTCATTTATAAACATCGTCCCTCTTATTAAATACATAACAGATTATTATCATTTTTGGGTCATAAATCGAGTCCAGGCCTCAGAAAGATATTTTGGCAGATGACCATAAAAAGGTTTTACCTTCACACAAATTTTTTTAAAAGTTCACACACCCAGCCTTGACTCCAATCACTAGAAAAAAAGATTTAGGGGAGCATGACAAATATCTTAAAGTCATCTTTTTAAAGACTGTTTGGCATTAAAAGTTAATTTTGTTATTTAATTCTTGGATGCGATGCGATGTTGGAAGAATTGCAGATAAGAACTCCACCCCGTCTTAGATATCTTTACCCTATTTATTTTTAAAGGAACTACTGTTTACTACAGATAGAAAAACCCCACAAAATTTTCCACCAAACTCTTTATTATCTGCAGAAATTTTGGCAGTTAAGGCTTTTGTCCCTTTTAAACCCAACAATAGGAATCTCTTTGAAAATATTTAGTGCAAAACCTGCAAAAAACATTACATGGGTAGCAAATGTACTAAATTGGTTCCGGATATAAGTTAATTTTTTTGTTCCCCATGGAATTAATGAACGTCATGTAACATTTGATTATGGGTAAATTTGTCTTCTTTATCTTAAGCATTTATTATTTTTCCTCCAGGTTTGTATAAAGGTAAGTAATAGGGCCTATTAAGGTTGAATCACTATTGCAATACTTAGTTGTATTGATGGAGATCTTTCCTGGTTATTCACATTAGTTTGATATACATGGCAGTACCTTGCCTATTAGGTTGAATAAATATAATACCAATAGTACATGAATGGAAAAGTTAAGTTATTATTTTATAATAAGTATTGGCTATGGCTGTTTTCAGGGGGAAAGAGGGATCTATTTATAAATGCACTACCATAGATGAAAATTATTATTTGTATTATTTTATAAGGGAATATTCAAAAGCTATTCTTTTAATTTTTAATTAGAGGGCAGGTTCTTTTGAGGTTATTAATTTCTTAATTTTTAGGCTTGTTGTAATTTAAGGTTTGTTGTTGTCACTAAGTTGCTTAGCTACAGCAATATATCTCTATGTAATTTTTAAATATTTCAAATGCAATTAATTTTAGTAACCAATAATTTTAGACTTTTTGTAAATTTATACTTAGCAGGACATTTTAACCATTAGAATTTAACTTTTTCCAGGAGATTTTATTTATCATATATGCCAGAATTTTGGCCAACCATGTACAGTATGTCATAACTGAAGCAGATATGAAATACACCAAAAATTTGCAATAAAAAATTGTGATTTTACTACCAATTTCTCTACAAAAAAATAAAATTTCCATAAGATGAAGTCATATGGTATCTCTGGTGAAAATTTTGAAGTTAAGTCATTTTTGTTAGGCGAGCAAATCAAGGTGATCCTCGTTTGCAAATCTTCGAACTGTTACACTGTAAATTCTGGTGACCCTCACGGTTCTGTTTTGGGAACCATTCTTTTTCAAATTTTCATTCATGATCTGCCTGATCGCATTCTTTGCAAACTCGCAATATATGCCAATGATACTACTTTGTGCAATGGTATTGATAAGGCTGACAAGCAATGATATTGATAAGGCTGACATGGCAGCTGGTTTGAAATGTGATCTTTACACTGTTGTTGAATGAGGTGAGAATTAGTTTGCTTCAATGCTTTAAAAACAAAGCTTCTTTTCATAAATTGTATTAGGGAGCTTTTCCTTCCATCTGTGCTGAATGGTGCTAAACTCACTGAATCTAAGCAGATTAGATTTTTAGGCCTAATGCTCACAAATAACTTCTCCTTAAATTCTTACATTGAATCTATTGCAAAATCTGCCACCTTAAAGGTTGAATACTTTATATCTATAAGGCTAACATTCAGCCATTTATTGAATTTTGCTGCCATCTTTGGGAGGAAGCCTTTGCTGTATGTCTAAATCTTCTTGACCAAACTCAGAAATGTAAACTCAACCTTGTTGGTTCTTGATCTTTATTTGAATCTTCAATCACTTTCCCATCACAGAAATGTAGCCTCATCATCACTGCTCTATAAGTATTTCCATGGAAACTGTTCTAATGATTTGAAATAAGTAACACCTGTACTTAAGGCTTTCTCAAGGACCAAAAGGCTTTAATTTGCTACTCATTCTTTATCGGTACAGATCTATAAATTTCACAAAAACTTTTATTCATTAATCACTCCCACGCACTGGTTGCTTGTGGCACTCTCTGTCTTTTTATTGTTTTACTTTGAATTATAATCTTCAATCCTTTAAGTGTAACTTCAACCAATATCTTTCTCAGTCTGTGTAAGACCCGTTTTATCTTTATCTCTTCTTTTAGGTATCAGCCTAGTAGTAGCTTTTCGCGTTACAGAAAACCACTGATTAAAAATATAATAAAAAATAGAAATTCTAAGCATGTAAATGCTTTTACCATGAAAGTTTGATGAGGTCCAAATTTTGCTTGCATTGCCTAAAAAAGACAAATATTTATTAGAAACAAAAGAATTTTTATAACCTTAGATTGAGAAATCCAACCAATGAAAATTCCATTTAAAATTTCTTCTAATACCAAAAGGTATATATAGTATTCGAATTACAAAGGTTATCATACGCACTACCAAGTTTATCATACGCACTACCAAGGTTATCATACGCACTACCAAGTTTATCATACGCACTACCAAGGTAATCATATGCAAGAAAGTCATTGATTCCAATATGCAATGCATTTTTAAGACCTTATTTAGATGATGGAGATATTCTGATATGTTTGATGATGACACTTTTACAGATAAAATTGAATTAATAAATATATATATAAATATAAATAAATATATAGAGCTTCCCTTGTTATAATCGGTGTAATTAACAGCGAATTAATTAAAGTCGAAAGAATTTATCAAAATCTGAGTTTGAAAATCTTTCTGACAGAAAATGGTTTCTGAAAATGTGTCTATTTAGAAAATATTATAGGAAATGCTCCTAAATAATTAAAATTTAATATACCTTGCCTAAGTAGATCACAAAATCCTTAACACGATGCTAATTGATAAATTGATAAAACAGTCCACGTAAAATATTTTAAATCCTCTTTAGAATCATTTTGCATGAAAGAATGAAGATTAAATTGTGATATTAAAGTTTTTCAACAATCTCATCACTCAAAAAAGCACTCTTTAACTTTCCGTTAAGACAGAATTTAATTCTGTAATTTAATACGATCCAGTTGGCTTAAAATACTCAAATAACTTGCACCAAAGTTTTAGGTACTAATTAGCTACCTAATACTTTCTTCCTTACCCTACATTTTTAGAGAAGCATAGATAATGCTCCAGTCAGTAGAGCATCTGACTCCCTACCACAAGATCATGGGTTCAAATCCGAGTATCACTCACTTAGCGTATGAGTAGCACTTCGGAGCGTTAAGCTTAGATTTTCATCTCATTAAGCCTTGCAAGAAACAACTTATATAGTAAAAAAATTTTCTGAAGGGCGTTTGTATTGCTTAATTTCAAATATATGATTTTTCAAAGCAATGTGGTCTTTTATCTTTTTGATGATTGTAAAAATCATATTCGTTAATTATGTTAACCATTGTAATTACAATTGTTAACACTGTTTTGTAAATTCAAACGCTACTAGCGATTTATAAAAAATTTAGACCAACATAGCTTAAATAAAGAATTGCCTATAATAGTGTATTGGAATATTTCACAAATTTACCCAATCTTTCCAAAATCGGTCTTGAGTTAAGTTACTTTTGAAACATCAAATTTTTATTAAGGGGACAGCAATCCTCAATCCCCTAAAAAATATACAATACTATAAATATTCTAATTTACTTAGTTTGAATAAAGAAAAAATACATATGCTAAAAATATTTGAGAAGACCAGTAACAAGAACCTTTGAAACAAATGACTTTCTTTCGGGTTTGAAGATAAAAAATACTAATATCATTTCAACAACCTCGCATTCTCTTTTACAAGTCATAAATAAATCATATTAAAAAGAAAATGTACATTATTTACAGAACATTCCTGATAAATAAAAAGATCTAGTCTTAATTACAAATATTAAATAATATTCACAAAAGAAATAAAAAATATTGGTTTAATAAATAAGACATTAAATAAATTTAAAAACTTTAAAAAATGACTGCTCAAAGAGTATTTCAATCAAATATTACAAGTTTAAAGAAAAGGTGGGTCTTGGGTCATTTTTAAAACTTTTATAGTATTTATTGATTAACATTAATATTAACGTTAATTGTATTTTGTAAAACGGTAAAATGATAACCATAACTAAATCAGGAAAATTTATACAAAATTTTGATAAAATAAATGAGTTTTTAAAGGAAAAAATGTATTTATTTGATTGATTTAAAGGAAAAATCAGTGAAACCTACTTGAAAGATTTCAGGTATAGATTCACTGATATAAAATATATAATTGTTTTTGTCAAAAAATTTTATGTATCAAATCATAGAATAATACTGATGGTTGATTCATTTGTATGTGATAATGTGTATGTCATCATAGTATAATTTGAATTCTTCAAATGTAAACTATACAAAGTGAAGATTTCATACTCATCAAAACCCTCTTGTAATTATTTTTGTTATAATTTTTAAATTGCACAACAAAGCTATATATAGTTATACATAAACACCATTCAAAGCTTATAACAAACATAGAGAATGTTTTTTAAAAGATCAACCAATTGTACAACAAGCTAAGCCCCGTACGGATTATCATTAATTCCACTTTAATTACCTTTTTGTTCCACTTTTATTCTGCTTTGTTTTATGCTTTTATTCAAGAAAGGGAAAAGGTATCACCAAATAATATTTAAAAGTAGAACAACCTTTCTACTATTGGTATTTTATTAACCAATAACTGCAATCATGCCATGCTGATTCCAATTCCTTTTAAAACGGTTATGATGAACCTGAGACAAAATACAAAAAATCTTGTCGAATGACTCTATACTACAGTGAATCGCTAATTCTACCTAGAAACAACCTTGAAAAGTGGCACTAGCAAGGCTTGAGCTTGAGCATGTGATCATGTTTGAGTAAAAGGTAAGCGCCCTATCCGCTGGACCATGGTTTCATAACTACTCTTGATAATAAAACCTACTTTTCACTTCAAGACTTCGAGGTAAACAAAATAAAAACTTAACTTGGACAACCCCTTTGAAGTTTATTTTAACCTAAGAGATGTCATTTCAATATTGTATAACTAGGTGCTAATTAAGGAATTGAACCATTTTAATAAGAAAATATATAATATAGATCCAGGTGACATCGTTTTTTCATCAATTTCGCTGACTTCACGAGGTATACTATCATCACACGTCATGACAACAGCATAACGCCGAAGAATACAATTCATAAATTTACGTTGACCAGATAACTAAAAAAATAAAATGTAATTGCTGAAATAGTAACATCTCAAGACATTGTTTTGGCTTCAGAAAAAACTCCTTTATACATTTTATAGAATAATGATTTCACATTAAATTGTCATAAATATAAATACTGTAAACAATACATATATATAATATAACATAAATCATACTAAGATCATACTAAGTCCAAAAGTTTATTTCCATAATAAAAGTAAATGTTTCTTAGAAGTTACAAAAAATATTTACAAGATAAATATTACCTGAGAAAGAAAAGTTAGTAAACATTCTGTTGTTTTCCATATTTCCTATAAAAACAAACATACAAAATATGCATGTTAAATTAAGTTTTAGTAATAGTTTAAGAAAACATTTCTTATTAAATTACTTGAAAATTAAATTTTCTAGTCATAATTTATGTCTTAAACTTAATTATAATATATTTCTTAATAAACTTATTTCTTAATTAATTTTAATTTTATCATCAGCCCATAGTTTAATGCAAAAAAATTAAATATCTTATTTAGTTATGTTTACACATAAAACCAAGATCTGTGATTGAATGGACAAACCAAACCAATATGTTAATATTACTTGACTAAATATTTTTAATGTTAAAATTTCTATGCACTATTACATTTTTGTATTAAGGTTCCCATATTGTTTTGATAGATTCAATCTTGTTATACTATACTCGATATTTTCACCTTTATATGGTTTAATTTATTTGGAAACGGTTTAAATCGGTACACATATGAAAAGACATAATGATTAAAAATAGATACCCTTGGAAGTTGCCCAACAACTTTGTCAATTGTCTGTTCTTCACTAATAACATCAATGATTTTGCTATCTAAGATTGGTCCCTAAAGAAGTAATATAACAAAAGCTGTAGTTTAAATTATATCAACAATATGTTTATACATATTAGTGTAAGAAAGATTGCATACATGTTTTGAAAAATTATTAAAGATGGTAACCTGTCTATAAACAAATATGGTAACCTGTCTACAAACAAATATGGTAACCTTTCTATAAAAAACAGCAAAAAAAAACACCTTTCAAGTTCACAATATAATAATGCACCAATATTACTCACTACGTTTTGATTAATAATAATAAATTCATTTTTTTTCAAATAAAAAAAACAAACCACAGTCAAACCCATTGCAGTGAGAAATTAATTTTACTTCTAATGTATCTAGGATACACCCAATTACAATAATAGTTTACCTTGAGTTCGTATAACCATGACCAATAGATACCAGCTAACACTGCAAGATCATTTTCTTCTGATAATAACTTCCATGCTAGTTTATCACAGTTTAAGTTCCGCTAAAATTGTTACAAAAAATCCATATTAGGCTGTCCATAATAATATGACTGGTTGGCATAACCCGATTCTATGTTCGTTGCCGAAGTCGCTCAGTCAAATTATTTTTATTTTTAAATTTATTTAGTAGTAAATAATTTATAATAGCCAGCATATTTTGAAGACATCATAACATTCGGTTGATATTTCTAATGTTCGGGTTTAGTATGATAGCCTGATTTATCCGACATGCTAAGACAGCTAAGCTAAGCTAAGACATCCAACCAGCATGTTTGTGTGTTGATTTAGAACTGATAAGAGCATCTTAAATCTTATATATTTGTTTTTTTCTAATGTTATATGTACCTTATGGTGTTTTGGAAGTAAGATCCTTGCAGTCATTTAAAGAAAATCTTGGGAGATAAGGTTTTGAGGAAAGTATTTAGGAAATAACGTTTTGATGAAAATATTTTCAGACGAGGTTTTGAGAAAAACATTTGTAAGTAAGGATTTGAGGTAAATAATGTTGAGAAGTTGGAGGCAGAAATTTTCGCAACATTCATCACTTAGCATCTTTTGTAGCTAATAATCAAACCTAACGCAATAAAAAGAACAACAAATTTATCGCTATGTTTTTCTAAACAATTTCAAACAAAATATTTACAGTTGGCGAAATTTATCTTAAAAAAAAAACATTGCAGTTAGAAGTATCACATGAAAAAATGTTTACAGTCGGTGAACTTTTTTCCGGCTCGGTCGGGTTACGCCAACCAATCTTATTATTATGGCGGCTGGCCTTACGAAAATAAACAAACAAAGGTATATGCAAGAAACCTTAGAAATACAAACGATACATGAAAACTTGTTTTCATGTATCGTAAAAACTGTGTTAGAAAACTTCCAAGAATGGCCATTTATTAATTACCACATAAAATTAGGGACCACATTACCCTTCCCAAGCCCCACACTACCTATCCTCCGCCCCACACTACCTACCCGCCAAACAAGAAATTTCAGCAATGATACCCGCCAAACAAGAAATTTCAGCAATGAACATGAGTGACAAAAGGCACATATCATATTTCAAAATAAATAAATAACTGCAATTGAGAAATTCTAAAAAAAATGCAAATTTCAGTTTAACTCATTTTGAAACTGGGTCGAGGCCCAACAAAATTTTAAAACATGATTCAACAACTGGAAATTATAAGAAAAAAATTTCTAAAATTTTGGTAGAAATTGAACTCAAGTTCCAAAACCCATTTTTGGACCACATTTTGGGTTTATGCATTGACGAACATGGGTCAATCATAGGATTTAGTTGGCTTTGTCGAAAACCAATAAAAATGATGTTATATCTACCTTGTGCCGTTCTATGAGCGTAGTAACTTTCAGATCACCGCATCGAAATGCTAAGTGTTTCACAATTAAATCATGCGTTGTCAATCCCTCGTTAGCAGCACTACTAAAACTGGCCAGTGATATATTATCCGCTGTTAAAGATGCTCGTCGAGGATATCCTAAAGATATATCAAAGCTTGTGCCAAAGGCTTCACTTGTAGAGGAATTGTACAGCTGAGAAGACGTGGTATCGGATTGTTGCACATCATTTAACACGTAATCTTTATTAGCTCCATTCATGCACTGAAAACTGTTTGACATTTCTTGGGATGTATGAGATGCATCAAGCGCAATATCTTTAAAATCCTTTATCTTCAAATTTTTCTTCTTTTTTCGTTTGAGAGGTTTCAGGATCATCCCACCAGAGACTTTTTTTGCTGTATCAGCCCTACTTAAAAGAAGTGCAACATTAGGAACAGATTTTGCCTTAGTCTGACTAGCTAATCCCTCAAAATGTGGTTCAGAAACTCCATTGATTTCGCTAGTTAATGTCTTGACTGCAAGGACTGAAACATCTTCACTACTGTTATGCATTTTCATACCCCTCAATGCGATATTGTCATTGACCTCCTCTTCAGTGGAGAGAGGGCTAGCAGCTAATGAATGATTCTGCATGAAACTGTAATGAGTTATCTTACAACATTTGGAAAGGTCATACTTCAGATCACCAATTTCTAACAGACGTTGCAGTACAACATAAACAACATAAACATAATATTTATAACTTTTTAGCCTATATATATACTATTTCTGTAAAAAAAGACAT
>JAUZNK010097589.1:0-12089 GCA_035046665.1 Euphysa ruthae
ATCTTATATTATGGTTGGAAGAGAAAACACCACTTGTTTTTAATACTTAACGTTTCATGTCGTGCTGGCAATCTTCAGTTGATAACGAGTTTTTAAATAACTTTACAAAATTATTACAAAATTATTTTTAAAAAAAATTCCGTTTAAATTATAAATATACCTGCAGTGTAAGGTGATCTTTTCTATGTTGTGACGTCAATCTTTTGTGTCTGCGTTTTATGGAAATTTCATTTCGTTTATTAAGTAAATTATTTTGCTTATAAAACATTATCTCAAAGTTTTCATTTAAACATAGATTGCAGGATTTCGTGGTTTGATTGTACGGTTTGCACTTTCTTAATACTTCCCATTTGATTTAATAGTTTTTGTTTGCTTCTTTTAATTTCCATACTTCTTTGGACAGCTCGATTTTGTTTCTATATATTTGGTTTTTGAAAGAAGAGAGATGGTTTGAGAATCTAAGTTTAAAGGATGTGTCACACAGACCTATATAAACCTTTTCGTCGTTGATTGGGTCATTTGGAGTAAGTGTGGCTTTGTATATCATGCTTTTTACGAGACAATGGTTGTTTAGTGGACAATTTGTTTTATTATTGCAGCTGCAGAGCTTTTCATGTTTTCTGAGTTGTTATTTTGTAGAACAGTTTTATTGTGTGAGTTAATAAACAACATTATGTTTGGCATGGCAGCTGAAGCTAATTTTGTGTTTTTGTTAAATATCTTGTGGAACTTGTGTGTGGAGGGGAAGTGTTTTTTTAAAATTCGTAGAAAGCTGTCCTAAATTTGTTGCTACATTTTGGCTGTATGGCGGATTGTACCAAATAATGTTTCGTTTTCTTGTTCGTGACGATTGTTGCTGTTTAGTGGTGTTATTATATTTTAACTTGATTTCGTATCCAGAATTTTTTAGTGCTTTGTTGTATGGAGCTATGCTTTTTTAAAAAATTTTTTCATTTTCGGATCAGTTTGATATACGTTGTTCGATTGACAGTGGGAGTTGCTTTGTGATACTTGGGGTATGGTTTGAATTTTTGTTTATGTAAAGAATTTCGTTCTCAGGTTAAATATTTACTTACTTATTAAACAATAAAATTTATATTATATATTAACTGACAACTAGTTAAAATATAAATATAACAGACCTTCAAACTTATCTTCAAATTCCTTATATAAGATGGTTCAAAGACAAGTTACCCTCAATGTAAATAATATAATATTTTTTGGCAAACTTCTTGTATAAGATGGATTATAGACAGGTTACACTCATTGTCTTTTTCTTTGGCAAAGTTAAAAAATTTAATTTTCGAAAAAATTACGCTGTATCATAATTTTGGAAAGACTTTTCATTAAAACAGTTTTCACCAAGGTCTCGTTCATCATAATGGTTTTTGATTCAAAATGGATTTATACTGAATTTTTCAAAATCTTTTATAAGCGAATTCATTTCAAAATAGTCACGTAACCACGAAAAGTAAGACTACAACAGGGTACATCAGAATTTATTGGTATTTAGGCATTATATTATTTAGGTTATATTTTTTCAAAAGACACACACAGTGTTTTAATTTGGCCAAAATATTGAAGGTTTTTAAGTTTCTGAGATTTCTTAGTTTTTGTTTTGATCAAAACTCGAATGACCAAATCGAAGGTTCTTAAACCTCGGAAATATATGTATCTTTCCAAAATATGTGTAACATCAATGAAGCTAATCGCAGTTAGTTGCTCAAATACAAAACCAAGGCTATCAAAGTTTATATAAAAATCTTTTTATATACAAGTAATGTTGGTCTTGAAAATAACTTAATTACTTACGTCGCCCATCCAGGACAACCTGCATTTTGTACGCGTTTTCTTGATACAACTCGATCTTTCCTCAGTATTTTTAGTTCGTGCTTGTTTTCTGTTCATTTATCTTCAAGTAATAAACCAATGTATGCAATGCTTCACCTTCTTCTTGTTGTTCTTTTTCATTTGGCTGCCACAAGTTTGCTTGCCATTTCTTCCTGGTGTCTAACACAGCGACCTGCAAATCGCGTTCTTCTGTGTCTTTCAGAGACCTTTGGAAGAATAAATATTTGACTATGATTTTTCCATAATATATCTAAACTAATCCGTAGCATCCTTGTATAACAGTTTGGTTTCTTAATGTCCATGTTTCTGTTGCCTATAAGTGAACAGATTCAACAGTCGAAAAAAAAAATTTTTTTTTGACTTTGATATCTTCTTCATCTTATGGCAGGCGCTCCAAGTCATTGCTTTTCTAACACTAAAATCCTTAATGTCCATGTTTCTGTTCCCTATAAGTGAACAGACTCAACAGTCGAAAAAAAAATTTTTTTTTTGACTTCCATATCTTCTTCATCTTACGGCAGGCGCTCCAAGTCATTGTTTTTCTAACACTAAAATCCTTGCTGATACGTTGTGTCCGGGTATATTTGATATTATCAACAATCTTCAAAACAATACCACTGCTTGTTTTTATTTCTACAGAACAGGTTTTTGATCGTAGTTGAAGACTTGAAGTTCAGTTTTTTGGCATTGCAGTATTTTTTCAGACGTGTCACGAATTCTTGAGCTTGATTTATCTCTTCATTTAGTAATGCCAGATCGTCTACAAAATCAAGATCAGTGATCGTGATAGCTGGATTAATTCTACCTCTCTTTTTTTTGTAATTAAATTCCTAGTTCTTTTTCTTTTCTTTTTTAACTTTTACGCATTATTTATATAGTCTATTAGAATAGCAAAAATATAGGGAGCTAAGGCATCACCTTGCAGAACTCCAGCTGTCACTTCGAAGTATTTTGTCTCGCCATCTGGTGTTACTATTCTTGCGCTTGTGTTCTCATTAAGTTTTTCTGTAACTTTTAGTAAGCGGCGTGGAATATCGTAAGCTTTTAAAATTTTCATCATCTTTCTCCTGTCGGCAGAGTCGAAAGCTTTTTTGAAATCAACATATCTAACGATAGTTTTATGGTCGTGACTTTTTACCCAGTCTATTATTCGTCTCAATGCTAGTATGTGTGCTGTTGTGGTTCTGCATAGTCTAGCGCTATTTTTGTTGGGTCTTAGATGGCCTGTTGGTTGCAATTTGTTAAGGACTATCTTTTTTACTACTTTCATTACAACTGAAGATAAGCTAAAACCACGATAGTTTCCTGTTAGACTCAGGTCAGCAGACTTTGGTAGTGGAAGTAAATCCTTTTCTGACCATTGAGTGGGTTTCTCTTTATCGTTTTGATCAGTCTGTTAGCAATTTATTCCGAGCAGGTGTGTCATTTAATTTGTCATTGAAAATAAAAATGGCAGAATTAACTGTCTTTAGAGTTTGGATTTTATATGAAAAAAAAAACTTTTCTGCTAGGTAGTTCTCACATAACGGAGTCATATAAGTATGAGGTTTGCCGGTGTCTTGCCTCATGAAGAGAAATACCTTTTTAGCATTGCTTGGCAATCTTCCGAGAGATGATGTCTCGATAAAAACACCGGTTGGCAAAACTGTGATTTTCTTAAGGGATAGGTAAAGTATACCACCTGGTCTTCAACCCCTTTTACGCCTATTGGAGTGAATGCAGTACTGCTGGAATTCCCATATCTGATTAAAAGCGTTTTTTAAATTTTTAGTAATGATCTGACTGATGGTGTTCTTTACGAGCTTGCTGTATGTGTGGGTGATATTGCTTTGCACTCATCTTTAAGTAAGACAAAAAAAACTTTTGATAAAATTGAAATGACAGCTGATTTTGAAGATGATATTTGCACTATTGTTGAATGATATGGATATTCAGTAAAAAAAGTGACTATAAGTTTATCTGCCGCGTTCAAAACGAGCTTTACAGGTAATCCACAATAACTTCGAGCTTAATTTTGAGGAATTGCATCACTTGGAAAACACAGTCAGTGTTCATGCAAAACATCCATAGAATCTAATGTTAGAAACACATAAATCCAAAAATAATGTTGGAAAGCTTTTATGTAAAATATGTACCATACTGTCTCAGAAATCACTTTATTTTGAAACTCCCACCTGATAGAATCTTGTTATGGAACAATTAAAATTATTTTTAAAGCCTGTTTTCTTTATCTATAAATGCTCTAAATCGTTGTCTTGTTTTAAAACAACTATTAAGGTTTGGATCTGCACGTCATGCACATGTCTAATATCTAGTTAGTTTTATTTATTTGTGAAACGTATTATTTAGAGCTGATATAAAAAAATTGTTGGTTTGTATCATTAGCGTTTATGATATTATATTATATTTGTATTCAACTTTGTAAGTGCTACCAACTTTAAATGAATGAATGAATTGTGAAATGACTGAATCTATTTAGATTTGATTATAAGTTCTAACGTTCTCAAATAACTAGAATTCTTGCATTGAATCCATTACAAAATCTGCAGCTATGAAGGTTGGATCTCTAATCCCGGGTGCGGCGCTTTCTTCCACTTGAGAGTATACTTTATATTTTTAAGGTTACCATACGACCATGTATTGAATATTTATTGCTGCCATTTTGGGCTGGAGCCTTTGCTGTAGGTCTAAATCTTCTGCTCTGAATTCAGAAACGCATACTCAACAGTGTTGGTCCTTTGTTCGAGTTTTCAATCACTTTCCCATCGCAGAAATGTCACCTCATTAATAATACCGCATTAATACCGCATTCATATATCAGCCATTTGCATGTGTTCAAGTACTCGCAATTTTTCATCCAATTAAATATGAAATTCTGATAGATTTAAAACTATTCTATGTATTCTCAAAATATGAAAAAGAAAATTCATGTAGTATTTTTGTAAATGTTTTGTTCTATGCCTTCGTATGTTCAATTTATTTGGCATCTGTGTCGTCCCAAATTTCCAGATTCAGTGGCGCGTTCAAGCCTAATCTTTTATAATTTCTAGCAATCCCCCGAACTATAGTCTGCATGTGAAGTTGCGTATATTTTTTTTGTGAGTGTAAGTTATATTTTTTTACATATATAGATAGACATTTTTATTTTTTTACTATAATCATTCTATTCTTTGTTATTACAATTTTTATATATTTATAACTATTACTGTATTATTATCAGCCACTTAGTAAATAAGTATATAAATAAAAGGCTAGTACCAGTAATTAAATGATATGTAAAAATCTGTTTTAAAAAAATACAACTATTGTCTTCATCTGGTCTGGCATCATTATAAATAAACGTCAGGAGGGTTGTCTTGAAAGGTTCGCAAGGTATCAATTTGTAACAGGTATTCAATGAAAAAAAAGCGTTTTAAATGGGGTAGAGAATTAAGCCACGCTGTTTATTGCATAATCTGCCGGGTTTAATGTACTGTTGTTGGAGTACTTCATATTTTTGTACACCTAGTAGGCCGATATTTACAATAATATATAAATATATAATTATATAAAATAAATATATGATAATATATAATTATATAAACAAAACCCAAAAGAGTCTTGCAAGTCTTTTTCCAGAATATATCGTTTATGCAGGAACAAAATTTGTGGATGGAAAGAAGAGTTCACTTCATCTGGAATATTGGTGCAGGTTCTTATATTGAGTTTGGGTGTGTAGTTTAGCTATTGAAATTTGGCACGGAAGTTGTTTTACGTAGATAATAGGTTTGGCATAGACTGTTTCCTGGATAATCTCGGCCCTTGGCATTTTTTTCTGCGTTAACTTTCTCCTTTAAACAAATTTTATTTCATCCTTAATTATCAAAAACAAATTTTAAAAATTATAAACCAAAAATAGCAAATGAAACTTAATTATTTTAAACGGTTATAAATTAATGATAGGGATAACACCAGAAAAGCCAATGCCTCGTTTACAATTTGATTGTTTCCGAAAAAAACTCCTTATATGTGAGACGCGGCTTGACATATGGGAAGTAGAACATGTCGTCTGTCAACAAGTTTAAGGTAATTGTTTCCCTGACGCAGCGAAGGTTGACGAAAAGATATCGTTATGGCGTCTATGTGGATCAAATAGATTTTGGCTCGTGGTGATTTTGACATAATAATGGTTAACGTGGATGATAGTTGTGAGTGGTCCACTATAGAGCAGGAACTCTTCTTTCCAATAATAAACCTGCATGTTTCTCTTTATTCGCCTTTTTCATTAGATAATCAGAATGCATCTATTATATTATTTTTTTCAATGCATCTAGTGACCCAATGGTTGGTATCAGTGAGTTGTGCTTATTTGGTACAAATTGATGGTATAGCTAGACCGACCATTAGATTGGCTTTCCTGTATCTTTATTTAGGTGCTTATATTGCCCAAGAAAATTTTTTGTAATTATCCCTAAAATCTAAGCTAGTGTATATCAAATTGTGATTTTCATGATGATCACCTGCTTTATCCTTACATCACTCCTGATTACCTACGTCAGTCATGTTAGGAAGTAACTAATTCTTGCTCCGAAGGCTACCAATCCACTTTTAGTACATTTGTTGCCACAACGATGTTTTTAGTGGAAGGGTGGCTAGTATGAGAGCAGGTATTAGTGGTTTGTAGTATGTCCTCCTAGACTACTGAGGAAACTACACTTCTCAAGCAGTTTACTTTTGTTATCAATTATCAATTTTCCTTACTTTCAGAATGTTTTTATTAGGTCCTCTATTTATTAGGTCCTATATTTATTAGGTCCTATATTTATTTATTAGGCATCGTCTAATCTCAAGATATTGTGTTTTAAGTCTATGTGACTGTTATATTTTTAGTAGATCAAGTGATAATCCATTTGAACTGAGCATCTTCTACATTTATGATTGGAGTATGGATTAGTCTAATGTATGACGTGGATAGATAGATAGATAGACAGATATATAGATAAATAGATAGATAGATAGACAGACGGTCAAATAGAATAGAATAACTAGCTATAAGCGTATAAACTTGTACAGCATTCAGGTCATGTGACATGTGACATATGAGATGTTTTTTACATTATAAAATTCTTACTTAATTTATTAACCAGATTTGCCGATGATAGATATGGAATTTACTGACTACTCTTGAGTTGCTGTTGTCGACTTGGATACAAAATTAACATTCTCCATCACGTGGATTTTTTCCTTTACATTGTTAAGTACAGACACTCTTTTACCTACTTCCTAATGCCACTACGACGGCTAACAGAAAGTTGCCATTGTCTTTTTAAACTTGTATACTCTTTAATTACTTTATCATGTCGAAATTTGTTAAAATTCAAGTATGGTTAGAGTAATTTTGGTTGTTAGTAAGGATGGTTAATTTGAAAAGTAATCAGAGAAATATTTGTCATTTTTCTTTCTATCGAATGTGACACAGTATTCCGAAAAGCTAATGCACCTCTTTATTAATATTGCATCTCCACTGTGTGACTGATTAATCCTGCTTTGCCGTAATGACAAAATGTTTTGACGCGGATTAGAAATTGGGGAGCGTTCATTTGTGTATTGTATTAATGTTAGCCTGTATAAAACTTGATTTTTACCACTGGTTGAAATTCCACTTTTTTTGTAATTAACTCTTTCACTCTCAGGTGCGGTGGTTTTTCTTGAGACTCCTAAGCTGGTTCTGTTCAATAAGTCTTATTACGACTCTATTACCCAGTTGTATAAAATGTCTCATCTATTGTTGGTTTTCAACTTGCTACATCACGTATTCTCCCAATGAGTGCAAGAGGTGAGTGCTATAGTGTATTTTTCTCCAAACTAATTTGCCATTCTTGTGTTATATAGTTGATATACTTCATTGGGGTCTTTTTAGTTTATATAGTTGATTTACGTTAACATGTCTGGTGAGTCATATAAGCAAGCATACAGTAGTTGTCATATTTTGTTTTACCACTGGCTTATCTTTTACTACTTTTGCTGTATATTTCTATAATTTATAAATATAGTGTATAGTGTATAGTTTATATAGTAGATTTTCCGCAGTGTGGGTACTTCTCGTGATTATGGTATTGTTCCTACACATTCTAAATCGACACAGGTTTAATCGTTTTAATTGGTTTGGGACTGACTAGAATGTTTTGAAACAAATGGATCTGTTTCTAGTTGTTTCAGACATTTGAAAATGTCAAGTTTAGTAATTTGGGAGAGTATTTAAAATCAATATTTTTTTCCTTTCCGTTTATAATGAAATTTTCTCAGTGTAAAGAATTTGTTAATTGCTACATTTGATTGTGCAATCAAATAGTTTCCCTGACTGAATATCCCGAATCTCCTTCCTGTTTTGAGTGTCCTTTGTTAAGTTTGGACCATTTATTATGGGTTCGGGATGAGCCGATTCTGGTTGTAGACCATAAATATCACTCTCGCTACAGTGATCCAGAATTCCTTTCATTTCCTATTTCAATCTGTTAACATGGAATGGTGCAGAAGTCCTTTTGCTGGTTAAGTTTTCTAACTCTAAATATTCGGAGTTACTCGTTTTACAAGGTGATAAATACGTGTAAGCAAACTTTTCGTCTACTGATAGTTTGTGTTCCTTAACGATTCGGTCGTAGTAAAATTTGTTTTTGTATTTTTGCTTCATTTGATTGTTTCAAGCAATCTTTTGTGCCTGTTTGACTTGTATGATGACTGTGGATCTGTAGTGTTCCATTATTGACTTAAATTTCCCTGATATAGAAAATTGTCTATCTGGTTGGATGACAGGCTCCCTTCTGAACAGTAAATAATGCGGTGATCCATTGTTTACTGTGGTTTTATAAGCGAATAAGCTTGAGGAAAAATGTCACAGAGTCGTTGTGGCGTTACAAGGCACGTAGATAATCGTTCAATTGCAGTGCTATTGTATCCTTCCACTTGTCGATCGCGTTATAAATGATACTCGTTCGTTGAAAGTTTCCTGACGTTGAAACGCTTGCAAATATTTTTGATGAGTCCAGAAAAAAAATTTAAACCGTTTTTTTCAGCTATCTCGGGTCACTTTCAGTTAGGAAAATATCAATCCAATCTGTCGAGTGATCTGAAGTAGTGGAAAAATAAATTAGAATCCGTATAAAAATATAGGTTTTTGATAATATTAATATAATATATATATATAATATTAAGATTTCATATATGTTTAAATTATCTAGAAGATATAGAGGGTCAGCTAATATGCAATACAACGCAGTTTCAATGAGACAATAGCTCCATACTCCGTGCTGAAAATTTATTATTTGAGATAATCTGATAGTTTAATAGCTTCATTCAATATTTTGCATTGAAGGATTAAATATAATTCTTGCAATGAATCGTTCTTTTAGTAGCCGTGGGTGTTACAGTAGTTATCTGTGCTATAGAGTATTAATATATTATGAATATTATGGACATTATTTCTATTTAAAGGTTATTTTTTAATACATTTTAAAATCCAAAAAAGAAATATTCGCTGACACTGCGCAAAATTTATTTTGAGGCTAAAAGAAAAATCATTGTTATTCTCAAGTATTTCCAATATGAGTATGAACATTTAGAACATGAAAAGGATATCAAGTAGCGTCAGAAGGTTGAAGCTTTTAAAGTTATTACAATGTGCATTTTCTTTTTGGTTGTTTGCTTTCTTTTATACTGTCTATTTAGTAAACCAGTCTAGTGTAAAAAAATTGTTTAGTGTGAAAGCCAGTACTGGCAAACAAGGAGTGGACACTAGTATGAATGATGCTGATATAACAAAGATATTAACTGATGAAATAAATATCACTAAGAAGATAGAAAAATACCAAAAATTACTAAACGTCCAAAGCAAAGAAATTCATGAACAAAAATACCAGAAAATACTTAATAAGAAGCCTGGTGTTAAATCGAAACGGTTACGCGGTAATTTTACTATATCAATAACTAACTTAGATCAACAGCAGAATATTTTGACTCCGCGAATGTTAAATGATGACAAAACAGATGATAATATTATAATTGATGATATAATGGATGATAAGGTAAAGAACATAAACAGAATCCCACTAAATGATTTTAATAAAGTTATCATTGATAAAAAATATGTGGAAATAGCTGCTAAGGAACGTGAAACGGAAATTGGATCAATATGTGTTAAGCCTAAAGTAATGATAGCCACAGTTGGACGTTCCGGTTCAACGTTGATGGGGGAGATTTTCGAAAGCCATTCAATGGTGAAATATTTCTACGAACCACTCCAGAGTATCTATCTTGAGTGGATGCAACAAAAATATAGCAAAACGAAACTATTATACCATGAAATAGAGATTCTCAATAAAACTTACAATGAATGTAAACATGGTAAAACAGTGGTAATAAAAGAGTTACACGAGAGAGTTCTAAACGGGTTGAGTTCAATTTCGACATTACTCAAGCACCATCACATTAAATTCATTCACTTAGTGCGAGACCCTCGCGCTGTGATGATGTCAATGCAAAACGCAAATATGGCCATGCTCAAGTATAATAAGTACGATTCAATTTTAGAAATGACCAAAGATTTGTGTAATTTAACGTTACGAGAACTAAGACTTGGTAAGAAATATTTGCATAAAAGCCGGTATATGTTAGTAAGGTATGAGGATATGGTCTCAAACATAACCCAATTTTCAAATTCGCTGTTAAAGTTCACAGGTTTACCAAAAGACAGTGATTATAAAAAATACATCTGGAGACTTCAGTTAACTAAACAGCCAAAAACTGTAAACGCATTTGATACATTGAGAAATCTTACAACTCCTTTAAATGAATGGCGACATTCGATCAGTCTTGAAATGGTGAATATGGTAGAAATGAAATGCAGAACTTTGATGAGAAAACTAGGGTATAAATTGACATTTGGGCATATGAACAAAATTAGTAATTTAAGTGTCTCACTGTTTTAATTCATGACCTAACTATTATTGCATTTTTAAAACAATAATGTTATGTTTATTTATACCATTGTTTGATTTATTACCTATAACAGAAGCAAGCAATAAAGCAGAACTAACTTCATCTCGTTGAAAGCTATCTTTAAAGATAATTTGATGTGTTAAATTTCCTAAAGCTAGATTCCGATGCACTTGTTCTAAATTTTTCCTTAAAGGGAAAATTTAGCGCTGATTTTAAGGGTAAGGGTGCTTAATCTGAGGTAGAAAAGAGTTTTGGGAGTGATGGAGAAGAAATTTGTTTGTTTAATTCTTCTGGAATATAGATTTTTATTTCCCAAAAGGTGATCTTTATAGGCAATCTTTAGTATTTTAAAAGGTGATCTTTATAGAAAATCTTCAGTGTTTTAAAACGTGATCTTTATAGACAATCTTAAGTGTTTTAAAAGGTGATCTTTATAGACAATCTTCAGTGTTTTAGAAAAAAAAAAAATTTTTTTAACTTTAATGTGAAATTTGTGAAACAGAGGATTTTTACGAATGACGTCGGTTAAATTTGTTCGAAGTGTTGCTTATCCAAAAAAATTGTGCTTAACCAGAAAATATTGGTATTCTAATAAATATATTATGTTTTAATAAATGCATTAAATCTATTTCGCAAGCAACTTCGTCTAATAGGGTTCCGTTTAGTTAACGTTATTATGTGAACAATTACCACGGTGTCAGTAGGACTCTATATCGGCCAAACAGTATCTACATAGCAGCAGCTATAGCATAAATGTGTTGTGGTTTTTATATTGTAATACCTTGTTATAACCATATTCTACAGAAGGATCCACTAAACTGGAAGCCAAATGTCAAAATCTTATGTTGCGCACGGAACTTGACTATAATCTTAAAACATAACAGGTGTTCAAATCCAGGACAAAAAATTTAAAAAAGTAAGTAAGCAAGCAAGCAAGCAAGCAAACAAGCAAGCCAGCAAGCATGCAAGCAAGGAAGCAAACCAGCAAGCAAGCAAGCAAACAAACAAGCAAGCAAGAAAGAAAGCAAGCAAGTAAACTAGCAAGCAAGTAAGTGAGCAAAAAGTAAGCAAGTAAGTAAGAAAGTAAGTGAGTAAGTAAGTAAGTAAGTAAGTATGTGAGTAAGTAAGTGAGTAAGACAGTAAGTGAGTTAGTAAGTAAGTATGTAAGAAAGTGAGTAAGTAAGTAATTAAGTAAGTAAGTATGTAAATAAGTAAGTAAGTAAGTAAGTAAGTAAGTAAGTAAGTAATTAAGTAAGTAAGTAAGT
>JAUZNK010097600.1:0-12089 GCA_035046665.1 Euphysa ruthae
AACTTAAGAAAACAATCTAACCATAAATAAAAAAATCCCAAATTGAATTGCTGATAGAATATTAAATACATAGATTAATATTAGAATATTACCTATTTTGGCCTCATTTCAACAATTTTTCCACTGTGGTCCTGTTATACACTACACACAAAAACATAGAGATTAAATTCAGCCGAAGCATAGTAAAAAAATATTTGAAATACGTTTTTTAAAAAATTATAGCCTATATTTATTAGTTCTACAAACTATATCCAGAGAGCTAAAAACTGTTTCCTTGATCTTATGTTTAAAACTGTTATAGTTTGTGATTGATTTTATTTCATTAAAGCTTCATGCAAAATTTGAGAAAAATCAATAAGATTTCTTGGAAACAAATAACAGGACAACTAGACATGGCTGAATTAAGAGGATCCAGATCGAAAATATTACAAGCTGATCCTGGGAATAACAGGGCTAGGTTGAAAAGTGGTCTCACTTAGTATTTAAATGAAAATCTGAATTTTAGATGTATTTATCATTTATATTTATTATGTTTCTGTAAAGAGGAATAACTGAATATTAATATTTTATATCAAATTTTTAGGTAAATCGGATTTTTGTCCGAGATTGAGCTGCTTAAGTTGATTTAATTTTTCTATCATTTTCTCATGGAACGAAATTAAAAAAAAAAAAGGTATTTAGGTAATAGAAAATTTACTTTGTTATATATCAAATGTTACTATAGCGACCACCCAGAGTTTAGTCCTTCTGTGACACCATTTACCATACTTTTCCCCTTCTGTGTCAACTTTAATGAATTGAAATTTTTATTATATTTAAGGTTTTAATTTCTATATGTATCTGTTTAAAAACATAGTTTGTGCAATATTTTACCAAACTATAACTGAAGAAAAGACTGTTTTTCTATAAACATAATACCTTTCTTACCTCAAGAGCCGTGTAAAATAATAAACATTTGTGCAAATTGTAAAAATAATAAAAGATTCACTTAGTTTAACTTCATCTGCTGTTAAGGCAAGCCTTAAACATTTTTTCCCTCCGTAACACCAAGAGAAATGTCTTTCCATGACACCAAGCATATTATCCTTCGGTAACGGCTTTGAATATATATATATATATATATTATTTTACCACGTTATTAATACTTCTTAGCAACAATTCATAATTAGAATGGGTAAGCGAGTTTGCCAAAGACAAAAAGAGTACATAGAAAGATTAAAAGAAAATAACAGAAAAGAATATTTGGAAAAAGAGAAAAAAGAGTAAGTTAGCAGAGAAAAAGTAAAATATTTATGCCTACAAAAACCACAAAAGAAAATATCGAGAAAAACAAAGTTTGCTCGGGATCGCAAAAAAGCAGAAAATAGGGTATATTTTCAGTGTTCTCAATTTTAAAATATGCGTATATTTTCTTTTAATGCATTATATTAATGCATTGTGAATTTTTCTGCTTTGGTATTAATTAATTAAAATCTTATTCAACCTCTATGATATGCATATGTTTGTCTCTAATGGAAATCTAGATAAATGAAGAGTTACAATAATATTCCAACCAATTTAGAACAATATTAACACACTTTTAACAATTTATTTGAACATATTTTAAAAATCTGACTTTCCTCTTTTAGTTAGACTCGTTAAATCGCCCATGCTCCTTAAAGCAGGTTGATTGTCGCTCTGTCGCAAAAGTAAAAAAAGCTATGCTACAATCTGAAAATCAAAGTAATATCTGCCCTTGTTAAAAGCCTATCGCTTGCTGAAAAGGAAATTGTTTTATGCAAGTTCGAAAATGGTTACCATTTGCTAAAAAGATCGGTCGGCCTTCGAAAGTCACTGTAAATAGGAAAGGTATAGTTGAATTCATAGAAAAACCAGACACCAGTTATTTTTGTACAAGTCAAAAAGACAAAAATTACCTAGGAAAGGTAAACTGTAAAGTTGTTTATCAACAAAATAATTACCTTCTTCATATAACCTGGGAGCTAGTAAAACAATATAACAAAGATGACGAAAACAACCAAATTACTTACTATAAAACGAGAGATGTCATTCAATCCGAAACACTTGGTGACCCAAAATAACACCCCTGAGGAAGACTGCCGGTGTGAGACATGTGAGAATGGTCAAATGTTTATAGCTCTCAACAAACATCACAACAACAACTGATCAATTCAAGCTCTTCCAGTCAACCTACTGAGCTTAGTGTTTGTGATGTCAAACCTCAGATTTGCATGAAATTTGAATGCAAAAAATTTCCTAGTGTGAATGTAGTAGAAGACTTATTTATGTGAGGCACATGAGCAAAAAAGTGATTCATTTTTTTACTACCAATGAACAAGATTAAGGAGGAACAGGCCAAGAAGCTGAATCAAAATTGACCTTGTTAATTTCTGGGAAAAGATAAAGCTACATAAAGATAACATATATCGAAAATTCTCTGATTTAAAATGTTTAAAACAAAATCTGAAAGAAAATAAAGTTATTTTAAGTGTGAACTTTTCCATAAACTATAAAAACAAGCAACGGCATGGAATACAGATCGCCTATTTTGGACATGAGAGCTTATATTTACCACCACCACATTATATTTTTATGATAGTCTGAACATTGAGAATGCCGTGATTGACAATGACAACATGTTGGTATCTCTCCCGAGCATTATAATTTCTAATTACTAGCTACGACAGAAACTGATTTTCTTGTTCAAGTTTGAAACTAGTGCTCATTTATTGCTCATGAAGTCAGTACCGGCTTATTTTTTTCAAAATTACGTAAGTAACTAAACTATATAAGAAAAAAGTTATCACTTGGAAAACTAAAAAAATACAATTATATCATTATAACTAGAATTATAGAATTTACAAAAAGTAAAACTGCAGCGGAGTGACATAATTTGCATGGAATTTTTTTGCCTCGTGATTTGCCACAGTATCCATAATCTACCACGGCAATTTTTAGCCACTGAGGATTTTTCCTAATTCCAAGGTCTGAGTAATACAATAAGAATGGCTATACAATTATCAAAAATGGATATCAAATCATAATAAACTTAAGTTTTTCAACCTGTTTAAACAAGATGCTACTTGCTACTTACAAACTACTTAAGATATTGAAGGAGGATGAGCAGCAACAAGAACAACAGACCATTTTTTTTCACTACCTAATGCATTTTTCAATTTAGAAAGTAAAATCTTTATTCAGAAACTGAGTTACCAAAAAAAATATGAAGATGTAATAAAAGGTAATTTTTTTTGCTTATTTTATTATGCTTTATTCTATTGTTGTATTCTAGGTTAACCAAGCAGAAAAGTTCTTAATTTGTTGCCTTCAAAAACCTTTTCCGTTAGGTGAAGCGTAAGATCTCAAACGCAAAGACGCTTTCTTCTACAAAAGAGTTTATATCCAGCTGGTGTGGAACCACAACTGGAACACAGTGGCAGAAAATAGCTGTGTTCTTACTAAAAACATATTTTCACTTTATATATATATATAACCTTCCACTGCTGTCATTTAAAAGATTACTGGCTAAAAAAAAATAATTTGAATTTTTTCTTCCATGACGCCGCCCGCCTGTTGCTAAATTTTTTGTGGTATTTATAAAAAATAAACTCTGAGTAATTATTCTACCTAGGAAACAATCCTACTAATGATTATAACTAAGGTTTTTAACGAAAGGAATGAAAGAATTTGATAGAATATGGATTTAAAGTTATAAGTTCAGTTTGTGTAGGTCCTTCTGTGACGGGCACTTAAAAGTAAAATCATGAAAATTGTATAATTCCTTTATTTGAGATTTTTATTTGACTAAAAAATATTTGAGTAAAAAAATTAGTACTGAGATATGCAAGTGATAATATGTATCAAATTCCTTCCATGACGGAAACAACACTTTTCAACCTAGCCCAACAGAAGATTTTTAACAAAGCATTCAAAGTTGTATCTAGTTTTATTATTACAATTATACATAATAAATATATAGTAAAACATTGTTTCAATTATTAACACCAAGGTAATTGAAATTTGTTTTCACCATTAAACTATTAAATAAATCTTGGGAAAATTTTATCTTTCAAAATGACTTAAAATCTCAAAAAAATTTGATGTCATAAAAAGGAAAATTCTAAAAGCTAATGATGTAACGATAATGACTTCAAATGATTTTATCGTATTACTGAATCATAATGTTATGTTGAATGATGAGCACAATTTCTATTACATATGAACTGATATAAAAATATATAAAATATTAAAAAAAATTTTTTTGTATGAAATATTACTTGTTAAATAAGAATTTCTTATTCAATATTTATATTGTGTAAAAAAATTAACTCAATAAATTCTTTTAAGGAAAAAAAGGCTTGAGTGTCTACTATAATGTATACTTTGACAGGGTGTTAGCTGGCCTGATGGCACTGCGTATAACAGCATTCCCGATTAAATCAAAATTTCCAATAGAAAGTGAAAAGTGAACATCAGCCTGGACTATCAACATCAAATTTGAACTTAAGGTTACAAAGGAAGATGAAATCTTTTTTGAGAAAAAAGAAAATCTAGAATCGAAGAAGTAAATCAAAACAATATCAAATATCAAAATTTAAGTGACTTACGTTTGAAATCATTGGAATGGTAAAAAAATTTTTTTCCCTGATTCCTTTTATTCTTCAACAAATCAAGGCTGGTTTTGTATATAAAGTATACCCCTCTTTGCTCCGGGTAAAAAAAGTAATTGTGCCATAGCAGCATGTGGATGAAAAGAGATTCGAAAGCACCTTTTGTCTGGTCCAGCAAACGCAATACTTGTCTCCAGAATATGTTGCAAAGTACATAAATATTATTTATGAACATGTAAAAACACCTTTAATCAAGCCACTTAACAATTGAGGCTTTGAAGAACAGGTTTTAGAAAATTTTGTTGAATATAAAGTGGAATTCATGTGTTAAGATTTATCACTGTTCATAAAATATTATCTGTTATTATTATTATCTATTATTATTTATTATTATTATTAATTCTTTCTTATTAAATATCTTAATGCTCATGTTATAATTAAACCATTCACATTGAAATATTTACGATTGACAATAAAGACGCAAAACACTGTATGAACTTAGCACCAGGTTTCCTCGTAAATTTTTGTTTACGAGAAAAAAAATATTGTTGCTACTGACATTTTAAATCTGAACATCAAAATTAGACAGACGTTTAAGAGGGAATTTTATAACAGAATAGATCACCGTACAGAAAAACAATTCTCTTTTGAAGCTGTATAACAAACAAATTTCACTTAGGACCCTACAACTATGTTTTTTTTTAATATAAATAACTCTTTAGTTAATAAGAGAAAAAAACGTCTACCACATAACTGAAATTTCAACACTACCCAATAGAAAACATGAGAAAAATATACATTTTTTTAAATAAGCACTAAAGTAGGTCTAAGGCATTTATATATGCTTGACAAAACATCTCGTAATTTTCAGGTATAAAAAAATTTAACTTTTATATGCGGTTCAAGATTATTAATGGGCTATTAAGGTAATAGCCCATTAAAAATTTTAGAAGAATTTCTTCAAACAGTGCTAAAAAAAATTTAAGATGATTTTAAATTAGAATAGAGAAAATAGTGTCCTAAAAAAAGCTTACTATCTAATTTCAAGAGACTTGTGTTTTGCCAGCATTCTGCAAGCTACATAGTCATAGGTGACGGATTGCATCCAAAACTTTGTTCAAAACAACACCTGGCAAGCCTATTTAAAACCCTTCGAGAATAAAAAATTGAAAAATTACAATCATAAAAGATTGGCTAGTAACCATGACATCATTGTACGACACAGACTACAAAATTAAAATTTTGTCTTAGATCCACCTCCTGGAAATAAATAAACCTGTTCAAAATTTTCCAGCCTTCCAGGCTTACCACCTGTTTTAAAAGTTTCATAACGATAGATTAAATACTCATCCTCCATAGCAGCTGATGGGAAGAGATGATTGTTCTTCCTGGCCTCGTCCACAAAAAAGTTTGCTAAATATTGCGTTATCTGAATAGCAGCTTTTGAGTGAGGCAAATTTTCACTTACTGAAAATTCATAAGGATTCTTCTCCGGATGCCACTGTGTTCCATAAATAGGATAGTTAAATGCTAAAAAAATCATATGTAGAAAAATTTTTAAATGTGCTCTGAATAGGATGATTCTTATTTAGAAAAAGACTCAGCCTATATACTAATGCAATTTACCCTTTACGCAGAAAACTAAATATCCAAATAAAGGTAATTGTTTTAGCATTAACCACTTGAATCGCTTTAATTATATAACCTGAATAAACGCTACATTGAATTTGGTTTCTTTTCTAGTAGTTCTTTCGCAGGAATATATACTTTTAAGTTTTTTAAAAACCTAGGTTCAGGTTATATTATATTATCAGGAGGATTGCAACTTTTATCTTCCATAACAACAGCTTATCTAAAATTGTTATAAACAGATATGTCAAAAATTTTTTATACTCTGTTTTGTGTTTTTGCATGCATGATATAATATCATAAATTCCTGTATTGTATTGTGCTTGTCTAACTAAAGAATAAGAAAAAAATAAACAGCTAATTATACATCAACTTACATTCAATAGACGAAACAAATTCAACTTTCTTTTTATCATAATTCGTAGATAAAATCTTAAAAAATTTGTTTAGATCTGGTCTAACTTTGTAAGTATTTGGATAAACGCCAAATGAATGATGATTATATGTGATACTTTCCTTCTGTAAGGCATTATAAAGTTCAACATCAATACCACCAAACATTTGACTATTTAAAGCCTCCGAAGTAAAGTTCAAGGGAAGAGAAATGTCCTCTGCACAACTTTCATTTAAAACATCAGATTCCGCAGTTGTTATTACATGCAATGTTTCAAAGCCTAGACATGTGCCCCATATAGGGAAATAATCTCCCTTATCATTAGCTTTAATAGCAAGATCAAATATTAACTTAGCATGTTCATAATATCCTGATACAAACCACTTGACACTTCCCCCAGGGAATAGTACTCCATTAACATATTGGAAAATTTTTCGAACTTGATTTGAAGTTGAGTTAGCAGGAACCGGCAAAACACGAGCACCAGCGCTCTCTAAGTATTTGACATAAGATGCTGCTATATATGAGTAATGCTTATCGATTGGAGCCAGCTGAGCAAGAACTGCTATTATTGGACGACTATTGTCAGCGTAAGAAGGTTCTAATATCCAATTAAAACTAACAAACATGAGAAATATCAACATTTTTTAGTCTAAATAAAATGTTTCTTTTTACAAACATCTTAGACAAGAAACTCTATCTATATTAAGGTGATAGATGGCTTTAATAATTATGCACAAAAACTTCACGTCAAAATCTGTTATAACGGCTCTCCTCAAAAGATTTCAAGGAGTTTTAAGAATTCTATTGTCATCAATGAACCAAAAATATAGAAGAGCTTGAAACTAGCCACCTGTAAACAATAAATTTAAAATTTTTTTTTATAGAATCAATGAAAACATAACATCTATCACACTGCCAAAAATTATACAAAAGCTATTATAACTTCTGAAGATATAGATGAAATTATGATGTCCTAAATGTGTCATAACTGTGATGTCATCACAAGGCTTGTTTTAAACTATACCCCAAAACGTCTAACGCTTATAACTTGAGAACCATTTGTGCTGTTTTGATAAAATAAAATTTTTCACTACTTAAACAACTTTTTAAATAGAATCCAACATGTCAAAGTAACTTGGAGTGCCTTTAACAGAAATAATTTTTGACATCACTTTTTGATTATTTTATGAATATAATGTATCAAAGGTACATATTGTTAGGCCACTAACTTTCAAGCACAAATTTCTTAACATTATAGTTGATTTTAGAGCTAATCAAGGTATACATTTGCATTTCATACATTTATAGATATAGGAAAAAGATCTAAAATCTAAATTAAATTTTAAATTAAGCAGCTAAAAAAGTTCTTAGACAAAAGTATTTTTAGTCTAACATAAAACAGTTAAATGAATGAAAGCAAAATTAAGCATGGAATCTCAAAAGTGTATTATTTATAAAACATTAAAGTGAAAACAAACATACTTGAATGATAATCCATTCATTAGGGGTATAACATCAAAGATGTTGCATTTCAATTGCTATTCAAAACAAATATCGTAACAACTTACTTATAACACTTCCACAGCAAAATTACTCATACGGCTTAAAGGAGAGTGACAAAGTATATTTTTAAATCTTCTTGATTGAGTGTGTATATGTAAATTATAAAACTGAGAACTTTTTTTTTTTGCATGTTTGATTTTATTTCTAGCATAGCATTGAGGAGATTAATTATGGTCTTTCCAGCAGAACTTAAATCAACTGACATTGTGCCAGAGTTTAAAATGCATTTGATAAGGGAAACTTCAAATCAGTACTTTACCAACTCTATCAAAAGTTGTGAGAAAATAGAATTTAAAAATGTTGGTAACTTTTTAATAAATATCTAAATTACTATGTAGTTTTAATTTTTAACATGGGGCCAACAAATAGTTTTTGAACTAATCTATTACAGAAGGGCGCATGTGTTTAGAGTTCCCATTTGAGAAGATAAAAGTATTATTGAGACAAACTGTGAACAAGATGTATTATAAGGTAGAAACTGCTATGGTAACTATTCTGCTCTAACAACATAACTACATACAGAAATAATTTATAGACTATATGTCACTTCTTAATCTAACAGACACCCCCATGCTTTTACATTTGGCACAGATTTACTTCATTTTAAGTTTTTTATTTTTAATATGACTCCTATTTATCTCCTAGCCAAGTGAAATATCCATCCATGCCCCCCAGACACACACTTAACTTAGCATTTGCCATGTTTTCATTTCGATCACATCTTATCTTACTTATTAGTTAGCTACTAAATTCACCTAATTTTCCAGCATCAATGGAATTTATTTTTACCTATATATCTTCTGCATTTTCATTCACACGACATACGCTTGCAAATGTCTTTACAAACGCAGCAGAGAAGATAGATTCCTTACAACTGCATTAGTTGATTTCTACTTGCATATTATTCTATAATTAGCATATATTCAACTGAGAGAGTTGAATATACTTCTCAGATATCCAACTTTCCTATCTAAATGTAGTTCATCTTTCAATTCAATGCATATTGATATACAACTTTCTCAAAATATTAAAAATATATTTAGCTATTATAGATATACATATTCTAATTCAGCTCACTTTTGAGTTTCTGGGGAGATATTTTGGATTCTGAAAATGTGCTATATAACAGGCTTCATTGGAAAATTCTTGTTATATACGAGATATGTATATATTATTAAAATTCTTTCGGCCATTTTATTTGTGATAAAACCTCTAATTTCTAGCTAATAAAATAACAATATATATATCTAATACAAACAAGAATTGTAAAATCAAAATCAACTGATATTACTACTTACTTAACAGCAGCAAGTTTAAATCTGCAGAAAACTTGACCAAAGCAGAGCATCTTCTTATCTCTTTGCCTTGTCTCACTCACCTACTCAAGAACTTTTCGCTTAAAACTAACATCTCTCCATGGTGATAATATAAAAGGTGAATTACGCTAACAAATGCACTGATTCCATTTCTGCTTCATCAACCTGAGCCAAAACAGCTAGACTAAACAATTATTTCGAGTTACATTTATACGACAACGACAATTATAGCAAATTGTTTGATTTTTTTTTTTTTTTTAATTTTTCAAATTCAAAGAAACTGAAAAACTTCCTGAATTTTTCCAGTATTGAAAATATAATTTTAAAGACACCAGACAATTAAAGTAATATCTATCTTTACCTACATTTTTATAATTTTTTCTCATAAAAGCAATAACAGAAATGTTAACGATCTTCCGTATTTCGTTCACTCTTGAATGCGATATAGCTCAAGAAAATAATTAAACGCTTATTACAGATTTGTTTAGCTAATTTACTTTTTAAAAGAAAAAAAAACCAGTGTTTCGTTTACTTATCATATATTAATAATGTATAAAATTAACAGTCAGTGAACAAGAAGATAAAAGTCTAATCCGCTAGGGGTTTTCAGCTTGTTGTTGACGTAATATCGAAATTAGTATGTTTATTTTATTTCCGTTTAAAAAAATTTACAAGTTTAGTTTGATAAATAAAATAACTAATTTAATCCAGTTATCACAACAATTTAATCTAATTAATAATGAACAGACACATTAGTTAGAAATAAAATCTAATTTCCTAGAGAAAATCCATCATCAAAAATTATTAGATACGTAGGTCAGAGATAAGCAAATTGCATATTAGATACTTAATAATTGAACTTTAGTAATTAAGCGAAACAAATAGGAACCTAAAACACAAACATTTTTGAAATAGAAGCCTGTTCAAAATTTTTACTTCCAAGATGTCGTCGAATAACCATAGTCACAAGTCTTATGTCTATGGAATAACACTTGTGTTTAGGTTATTAATTCATGAATAGAAAATACATTTTTTACAATAACGATTTACGTTACCACAGAAAGGTAACGACAACGAGCAAAAGTATGGCTAATTTTCGTACTTTGTTCTTCATCAATATATTACAACAAAAGTAATCGGTTCTTTTTTTTTTTTTTACCCAAGCTTTTACTCTTTTGTAATGAAAATGAGCTCAAAAATCATTGGCATGTGGCACTTTTGTAATTCGAAAAAGCATGTGCCTTCTTCGAATTGGAGAAAAACTGAGCGCCTTTGAACATCAAAAAGATGACGAGTATTGCAATATAGAAGTGATTTGGATTCCGTGAAAGAAAATATACATCAAATGCTCTAGCGCTTAATAATCAACATAGAGTTTTTCAGATGAAAACCGAGGTAACTTTTTGCATCTGAGGTGCAAGGATATCGCCATGGTTGGCTGATAAACTGCAATTTTCTCTTATATGGCATAAAAAGGGGTCACCATTGGATATTCAAAACGAACTCTTGATATCATGGTTGATTTAGGTTTAGAGAGCATTGCAAGCGAAGTAGGAGATAATAATGGATGAAACCACTGATATTAGTCAAACTGAGAATGTTTCCGTTTAATATTTTTTCTTTTTTTTTTTTTTTTTTTTTTTACGAGGATATCAAGAAAGAAGAACTCGTAGGATTTTTTGACACAAAGCGCACGGATGCAAATTCTTTATTAGCAGTTGCAAAAAAAACCTGTCGCAGCTTAAGATCTGGATATGAAAAAAACTGTTGGGAAATGTTTTGTTGGTGCCTCTAACATGAACGGAAAGCATAAAGAGTTGATGGAAGGAACGTCACTCTTATCAGTTTATATTCTTTGCTATGCAGTCCAGTGCTTGAAGAATACTGTAGGGACTGTGCAAAGTTTGTAAAAGTTCATTGGAAGTGTCAATTGTATAGTGTATTTTAAAGACGGTAAAGATGCGGATGACTTACTGCCGTTGTCATTGAAGTCTCTCAGCAAAACGAGGTGGGCTTGTAGGTATGAAGCGGTTAGGGGCGTAAACGAACAACTGGAAAGGATAATTAAACTGTTAATGCATTTGAAGAATAATAAAGAGTAAAAACCAAAAGCTACCGATGATTATAGAACTCTTCTTATTGCAATACGAAATTTCGACTTTTGTTCAGTTTCAAAATCTTAAAATTTCGTATTTCGTTGGACATGATTTATTCATTAACGAATTGGCTGGTTTACAATTTCCAGTCCAAAGAAAATGATATTTTGATAATTTGATTATCATTATTTGATTTAATGATAATTTGCATTAGGGAAAACCCTGAGAATAAGTTATTTGATTATCATTATTTGATTTAATGATAATTTGCATTAGGGAAAACCCTGAGAATGAGTTAATTGATTATCATTATTTGATTTAATGATAATTTGCATTAGGGAAAACTCTGAGAATAAGTTATTTGATTATCATTATTTGCTTTAATGATAATTTGCATTAGGGAAAACCCTGAGAATAAGTTATTTGATTATCATTATTTGCTTTAATGATAATTTGCATTAGGGAAAACCCTGAGAAT
>JAUZNK010097611.1:0-12088 GCA_035046665.1 Euphysa ruthae
TATTTATACTATCATCTGAGTTTTGATCATCTCCTTCTGAGGAAGGTTGAAAATCATCAAACTCATCCTCACTTTCATCAAAGATTTCTGTAATAGTATCTCTAAATTCATCAGTATCATCGTCACTATCTTCAGCAAGCTGTAATTCACCTACAAAGTCTTGTTTTTTTTTTGATTTTGATGAACATGCCACAGTCTCCATAACAAAATATTTCACAAAAAGTTTGAGGCTATCTATAACTTTACGATAACTGATCATAAAGCTGTAAGTTGATAGCTTATAATATAATTCACTCTTTCTGTTTTCATTTCCAATCAGTCTCGTATGATTTACACGAGGGTGTATTGAGCTACGATCGTTCAAAGTGGTTGTAGTGAAATCCCGGACATGTCCGGGCATGGGACCTGAGGATAACATTTAAATCCCGGACTGGTCCAGGAATGGGACATTAAGGGTTAATGTTTGTAAGTGTGGTGGATCTCAAAGAAGTTGCTAACACACAATGCAATACTGCATGGTTTAAATAAGTTGCTTTATAGTTTAAAAGTCAAAACTATGAAACTAAAAAACTTAAAAGTCAAAACTATAAAACCCCCAAACATTGGGAAGTTTCTCTTACCAGAGCGGTAAGAGAAACTTCCCAATTAAGACCTATCAGCCTCAATTAGATTTTCTAGCTAGCACCCAGAACAGCATTTACATTTTTCTTTGATCTTTGATCAAGATAAAGTTTCTCATGGGCCAAGTAAAGTATTCCATGCAGTAAAAAAATTTAAGGTCAGTATATAAGCCTGTTATGTATCTGATAAGATGGGTATTGGCCAAAAATAATATTTTCTAACAATTTAATTTTTTTAGGCCAAATAATGACCATAATTTAGTAATGTAAGGCAGTGACGGCTAGTGGTAGTAATGTAAGACAATGATGGCTAGTGGTAGTAATGTAAGACAATGATGACTAGTGGCAGTAATGTAAGACAGTAACAGCTGGTGGTAGTAATGTAACACAGTGACGGCCAGTGGTAGTCATGTAATACAGTGTTAGCTAGTTGTAGTAATTAAAGACAGTGACAGCTGATGGTAGTAATGTAAGACTGACAGCCGTGGGTAGTAATGTAAGACAGTGACGGCTGGTGGTACTAGATAGTAATATAAGACAGTGACTCATGGTGGTAGTAATATAAGACAGTGACGGCTGTTGGTAGTAATGTCAGACAGTGACCCCTTGTTATAGTAATGAAAGACAGTCACATCTGGTGTTAGTAATGTAAGAAAGTGATGGCTAGTGGTAGTAATGTAAGATATGGACCTCTGGTGGTAGCAATGTAAGTGACTTCTGGTTGTAACAGTGTAAGTGATTTCTGGTGGTAGTAATGTAAGACAGTGACAGCTGGTGGTAGTAGTGTAAGACAGTGATCCAGGAAAAGTGCAAGACAAAGGAAAAGTAAGGAACAAATTTACACTCACTACCCTTTTCAGCATGTAAGAGTTACCTTTAAATTCGAAAATAATCCCGTTTACAAATTATCAGTGAAACTTTGCCAGTAAAGGAAAAAGATTATACCAAGTATTACGCACCTCAATTAGGATTCTCCTGACTAAGCCTGATTGTTGTAATGAACAATTTCTTTTGTAATCTCCTCTTGTGGGAAGACGCCATAACATAAATTTCTTTGGCTGCTTCTGAAAGTCATGAATATTCCATGCATTTGTATTTACTTTTAGATAATTCTGGCATATAATTACCACCCCCTCCCACCCCTTTGACTGCCTTCCCTTTAAAAGGTGAACTTTTTCATTATACCATTTAGTTAATGCAACTGGACACATTTTTATATCAAAACATGCCGTGTCTTTAACGTAAGTCATTCATTGCAATAATAACTTAATTTCTAAAGTCTTAACAAAAACAATCAAAACTGTTTTATAGGTGATGTATCTTTGAAACACTTTGAAATTCCTGGGTTAAAAATTCTCAAAGTTTCAGGCTAAGACTAATTTCAAACTGAAAATCAAAAAAGAAAATCAAAAACGAAAATTAAAAAAAAAGTCCTAAAGCACCAGGCCAAGTGCCTCAGCAAATTTGTCACTTCTAGGCAGGGTTAGTAATTACTTAAGTTAATACTTACTCTAGCTGAGCTATGGGAAACAAGCACTGTCATTAGAATCATCCATTTTATTGCCATTATACCATTTTGTTACTTTTTGTTTTCAACTTAAAATAATAACGTACTTTAAGTACAGAGTTATCTATTTCACAACAAATTTTTACGACCTGACCTTAAAAAACAACCTACTGAATAAATACAATTTGCTTGACACCAAGCTCTCTAAACTTTGTATACAAAACAGCTGTAATGTTTTTTCTCTTTAACACCATTTACATAACATTCCTTAATCTGAAAGAAATACCTATTAGATAATAAGTAAATTCCTCTCATAGTTCTACCTTTAATGACATTATCTTGATTTAAAGAACAACTTAATGTACCTCTATCAAAAACTAAGTATTTCTTTTTTATTTTGCAAGCTGATTGTGTCTATACATAGATATACACATGCAAATATAGACACACTCACAGAAATAACATAAAAACTCTAGTAGAATAATTTCTTGAAAAATATAAATTAGATCAAGATTTTTAGGTTTGAAAACTTTTTAAAATGGAAAACGCAATAAAATGATTACAATTAATTTTGCCAATATAATTTAATTTTTACGCTAAAATTTTTTTGTTTATTTATTTACCATAACGGCAGGAAATGAACGAAAGTCGAAGTTATTAAGAGATGACCACACACTGCAGGGCTCGTGCCAGAGGTTAAGCGTATGTAAAGCATATGACCTATCTCTGATGCTGATAAAAACGAAGCGTTAGTTATTGGAAAATATTGAAAAATTTGATTTTTGAAAAAAGTCAAAAGATGCTCTTTCTATCTTCGTGTAAAATTAAAAGAGAAATAATAATTCGATTTGAGAACATTAAAATTTTTGCTTTTAGACCCAAAATGACCAAATGGAAACGAACTCAAAACATCAAAATAATTTTGTTTTAATGTTCAACATTTAGTTTTCTCCCCTCAAGACTTCATGAATGTATGTCATGAAAAGCTTTAACAGTTTTGGAAAAAAATGACCAGAAGAACAAACCAGCTGTTAGACATGGGAGAATTTATGGTACCAATCCGACTTAGAAAAATTAAATCCTCAAATAAGAAGTTGATAAATAAAGAAGTTTTCACAGTTTTCTAGCTCAAATTGATAAATGGGGATTAAAAATTTTCAATTAAAATAATTTTTGTTTATGCATTTAGATAAAAACTATATCAGATTTGTCCACCACACCCTTCTTGTGAACAATTATTAAATTAAAAAAAAAAAAAAATCCCTCAACAATAAAGTAGGAAGCCACCACCTATAAATGAGCGAAACCATAAACTTTGACCCAGATCTAAATATGAAAATATGATCAAAGTATAAAAAACTTGGAAAAATTGATTTAACAAGTCTGAGCACACAGCCCACTCTTTCGCTTGGATAAAAAAATAAAGAATGTTACAAAAACTTTACAAAAATATTTGCTTGAAAAAAAAACTTTTGGTGTAAAGCAGGGATGTAAAATCAGGGTTGCTAATAAAATAATCAAAATAGCCATCAAGCCAAAAAAATTTTTTTCAAGTAAATAAAATATTCCATAAAACCTATTCGATTTACAATGATTTTTTTTTAAATCATGAAAGTCACTTTTTTTGCAAATATAAGTTTGAAAAACATTTCTAATATGCTTATATCCTTGTACAAAATTTCAACCAAACCTAGAGAAAATACTTTTACAGATATCATGAGTGTTCTACAAAAAGCCATAAAAAGACCCCCACATCAGGCTTTTTTATTCAAGAATCTGGCACGGAGAACACAACAATGTTTATTGAAACGAACAGCTTAAAATCCAAAACAACAAATTTTCTCTTTACCATGTTTTTTTTTATTCACTTTATTCTCTTTTTTTTTAAGAAATTTAAAAACTTTACATAAAACTATAAAAAAATATTTCCCATTACAAAATTATTTATTTCTAAAATTTTTTATTTCTTTCTTCTACAAGCTGTAATACTTTGAATAGGTCTCACAGGTTTGAGCTCTGGCAACACTGCTTCGCCAGTGTCAATATTTCTGTAAAAACCGGACAAACATAATGAATCAGGGTGGAAAGAGAGGGGTATTGTTCCAATAGATCCATTGAAACGATTCTTCTTTACTTGCATAATCATGTTATGCGATCGCTGCAGAATCAACACATTATCAGCTTCCTGGCTAGCTTTGGCAGTCCCATATATAGAGGAAGTTTGAAGCATGGCGTCGTCATTTTCTTTTCGTGGATGAACAACAACAGTAATATGGACATTTAGATCAGAGGCACATTTTCGAAACATTCCAATGGCCTTGTCCATAACTTGAAACCGATCATCATCAGTGTTGAAAGATGTCATAAACTGAAGGTTGTCAATAACAACATGTTCAATATCATACATGTAAACAGCTTTTTCAATAGTTTGTACAACACATGAGATATCCTGCGCACCAAAGTAACTCATGAAATACATCGGTAGGTCTGTGAATCGCTCATACCAGTCAGCAAAATTTTCCATGTGACATTCTAATGCGATTCCAGAAAATTGATGCAACATTACACTCGCCAACCGTACATTCTTGATTTCAAAACTACCCCAAAGTGTATTAACACCTTGCATGCAAAGGTCAAGCGAAAGCTCACTGAGAAAAGTTGTTTTTCCTGAACCTGTTGGTCCAGTAAACACAGTCAACTCGCCTCTCCTATGGCCTTTTAAATAGTCATTAAGCAAAGGGAACCTTGTGAAGGAAACGCCAGAATTGTCCTTGGCATTTAATAATTCCATGTAAAGGTCTCTTCCCATATCTCTAAATGTCAGCAGGCGGTCAATAGCCATGCACTGGCTACTATTCAAAACATCTATAACAGATTCATTTGGGTTGTTACCAATATAATTCAGAGAACTACCAATGTCTTTATGAACAGCAAAGCAACGTACCAAATTAAGTTTCTTTGCAAAACACAAGAGATTTTCTTTTGATTTATAGTCGTTAGGAAACCATAAGATGATTTTTTCAAACTGTTCCAAGAATGGTAAAAAACTAGGTGGGAGGTGGCTCAATGGTAAAGCTAAAGAAGGTATACCTGTGCATTGGGTAATCGCAATGCTGTCTAATTCAGTTGTAGTGATAACCACCGTTTTATCGATAGGTGTAATTAAATTCCACCCAAACAAGCTAAGATTTTCACAGTTTTTTATAATATTTGAAGAAAAACTGTTGATATGTAATTGTTTGTAAGCTATACAAGTTTTATTAGTAATATCATAATAAGGAAATAAAAGACTGTATTCAGTCTTTTCTATGCTCACTCGAACTCCAAATAATTCAAGATGGTGGCAACTGATGTAAGAATATGGTTTACAAAGATTGAGTATTTTGTAAAGTTCATCATTTATTGGAATTGAACGAGACCAACCATTGTCTTCGAAATGTGAATCAAAATGTACAGATTCTATTGGAGTTGACCTTATCACAGATACATTTGATTGCAAAAATTTAAGGAACTCTTCCCATGTGTAATTTTCACCACATTTTGTACAAGTTGCGTCTCCTGTGTGTATGTCAATAAATAATGAATCTTTGGAAGTACACTTTCCTTCATGAGCTGTTATATATCCTGTATATCCCTTTTTATAGACCAAATTATAACTTTTTAATATTTCTTCGATTTCTACAGGTGAAATCCAAGAGGTTGAAGATAACTGAGGGAAAAAATTGACACTAGTTGAGTGCATAGCTCGTGCTGTCAAATGGTTCATAGTAAAGCTCAAAGTTTTTTTATATAATGAAATAACGGAAGCATATTGAAACTGTTTAGATAGAAATGATAAATTTTGTCTTGAAAAATGAGATTGTTGCATAGGCAGACTAGTAATTGTGATGTTGTTGTTGTCTTGATAAGAGAATTTAAATGTTAGAAGTCGTTTACCAGCTCTCCTAAGTGTCTGGCATGTTGTACATATCGTTAACTCCATTAACACAAATTTCCAAATAATATTAATGAAGCTAAAATAAACAAGTAAAATTATAACCTGGAATTGAAAGCGCTTCATCACAATAAAAATTGCCAGATTTATTGTCATCCTTGAAATAGCAAAAAACCGCCCAGAATTATTCTTTTTTTTTTACTAACTTTTTTACTAAGTTGCTTTCTGCAAGGCTAGAAGCCACTGCTAGGCAGGAAGCTAAAGAGGAGTTAAAACTCAGAACTTAACACACCAAAGTACTACACTGACTGTAAAAAAATTCCAAACAAACTTAAACTTTTAAAAAACTTGCAAATATCAAGTATGGCAATTTTTTGAACGAGTTGAAAATATTAAATATGGTGACTTTTTGAATGAACTGAAAAAATTACATATGGCAATTTTTTTTGACAAATTCTGCTAAATTTGACTTTTTTTTTTGGCAAAATAAAACATCTTAAACTATGGGCTCTTTTGTAAGACATGTCATAGTAATATAAGAAAAGGGCTTTTTTTATTGTTGTCACTTGCAACTAAAACTGATGACAATACTGAATTGTCTGCGCCAAACCTTAAACTATTGTTTGCCATGTTTTGCAGATAATCTCCTTAGCAAAATAGATAAAATTCTAAAAAATTTCTGTCAAATAGGACAAGCATCAAATTGGACCTAAAATATAAAGCTTAAACTTAATCTTGTGCAGCCTCCATATTATTTTATAAAATAATTCTGAAACTCCAAAATTCAAATTTTCACAACTTTAAAACCAGATAATATTTCTTACTTCAAAAACTGCCAAAAGATAAAGCATAAGTATATCAATTAGCACTTTAGTATGGACTATGCTGAAAATACTATTATATTTAAATTCAATTAACTGCCTTTGCACATAAATTTGATAAAACCTGTAACAAAAGTAAGAATTTATTACAAATTTTATTAATGTAAACAAAACTAACAAAAATGGTGGTGGTGATTAATAAGCCTAATTGATAATAATTCAGTTCAATTAGGCTTATTAACAATTGAAGGTGGAATAAATAACAAAGGATAACAAAGGATATGCATAAGGCATAATTTTGACAGGCAAATATGAATACTTTTTTAAAAACAAGTTAATTAAGGTGCCTTAAAAATGGCACACTTTGCAACAAGCCAAATAAGATTTGCATCACCGAGGCTGACTGTTACAGTCAGCCTCCGTGATACAAAATTTGTTTTTCACCTTATTTCTTTTTTGATTTCTTTGTTATTTTTTAAAGACCATGCACTTGTGTATTGAATACAAAAAAAATTAAAGAGAAAAATCTTTTAAGTAATATCTTATTATTATTGCCACCATGTGCAGCAAACGTCTACTGTACCATTTCTTAACATACCACCATGTGCAGCAAACGTCTACTGTACCATTTCTTAACATACTACCATGTGCAGCAAACGTCTACTGTACCATTTCTTAACCTACCACCATGTGCAGCAAACAAGCCCATTTGATGAAGAGTTGCAGGGAAGTTTTTAAAACACTTATTAACCAACCTACTCACAGAAATTTGGAATATATGTCTTTTATGTGTGGTAAATTTAAGTATATAAGTATTTATTCTGTGACAAACAAAAGGTAAAAACAAATGGTGGCATGGATACGCACCAAAATTGTCTGTCACAACTATATTTCTATTGTGGTCCCGTTATACATCACACACAAAAATATAGATTACAAAACATTGATTCAGCCAAAGCATAGTAAAAAAAATGTTAAAATTTAAAATAAATAAATTTAAAAAATGTTTTCGAACTATATAAAAAATGTTCTCTTGATCTTATGTTTAAAAACTTTATAATTTTTGATTGAATACTAGAAGACTTGTAACCAAAAGTTCATGACTACCTCCTACCTGAGCAAACTATCCGCACCAAACACTTAACTGGTAATCTCACACCCATTTTCTATCTATGAATCAATCATCTTGAATCTTATGTCCTAAATTATATAATAAATATTTTTGGTATTATTATTTCCTAGCATTTTTTGTTTTCCAAATAGCTTGGCAATTACCAGTTTGGTGTCCGGCACGAACAATTTACTAGGATTGGCTAGGGAATGCTTTGAGTGGCAAGTAATAATTGCTACTAGAGTGCAGGTCCATAATACACTGACTTTTGAAACATGATATCCCTGATATAAGGTCGGAATCCAACTGCCAATATGCAACAGATTGAGAAAATTATTAATAAATTTTTTTGACATTTGGACTTGACATCCTATATTTAGCCCATGAGCCATGAAACTTTTGAGGTTTCAGGTTACCTCAAATGGAAAAGTGAAACATGACTTTTTGTTATCCTTAGGGTGTCTACTTTTTGGAAAGATATGATAACCTGGCCAAATTGGTATCTTTTTTACCAAATTAAGGGGTCAAATTGAGGTCATGTAACTGCATAAGATTTATAGAGGTTTTGTAGAAAAAAATATATTTTGACTTAACTTTAAATCACTAAAGCTTCTTTAATCCATTACTGCTAAAACTGCAAAAGTTATTAACGGTACGTTAAATTAAAAAAAAAAACAAAAAAAAATCAATATAAATTTTTCTTTTCGATGGGTAAATAACGGGGAAAATCACAAAACTTACTGATTTTTGGCATTTTTCTCTCAAAACAATATATTTATCATACAGGTCACAACAGAATTATGTTTCCAAAACACCTTATATAGTAATGCCTACAAATCTTCATAATATGGCACATAAAAAAGTTAAAGTAAAAATTCCAGGGGATAAAAACTGCATGACTTAATTTTTACTGAATTTCCAGTTTTTTTAAAAAATGAACTAATAAACTGATATAAATGACATTAAAATCAATTTTCAAATGAAGCTCTAATATTTGAAGTTCTCCTAGTATGTAAATACAAAATCAAAAATTATACTGAATTTAAATCGCGAAAGAATATCAAGAAAGCATTGCTTATTTCCATCAGAATAACTCAGCAAAAGTTTTTTCTAGATTTTATTACGTTTCTGGGGGTCACAAAACAATAATTAGTGTTATTTGTATAAAAATCAGAGAAAAAAGGTTCTATTAATATTCGTCATCAAATGATAAAAATCTAATTCATTTTTATAAATGTCACTTTCATGACAAACGTAGCTTTCACATTCTTGCTTCACACAAGCGTCTGTACACGGGAGACCATTATAAACGCAGTCATGTATCACAGACACATCTTCTCGGACACGTACCGAAAATCAACTGGAGGACTTCATCAGGGGCTGACTTTACATTATTCAATCTGATGCAGATTGAATCCTCATCAACCAACTCCCATCTTTTTTCAATAGGTGTATTACCAGCTGAGCAAAAAAACAGTTTCTCCAAATAAATGATTGGTAGGTTGCTCTTCTGGAATGGAGTTACAGAACGCCAAAGCAAGGCAGGATAGACTTTGTCTCAAGCTTTCCATGTCTGTGTTGTTCCTAATTTTAGTAAATTCTTCCATGTACTCCGGGTACTTTAGTAACACTTTTAAGGGTTTAACTTTTTCTTTTCCATTGAACACACTTACAGCGTCACATCAAGTGAAGTAATGAAAACTTAACAATGATTATGAAAGTAGCTAAGTCCTTTAAATCATAGCAAAGCATCACCAACTTTTTCTTTTTCAATTATTAGAGCCTTGCTTTTTGTGTGAATCAATAGTTTACCAGGAATAAGATTAGACGCAGCAATAGATTAAAAAAACATAAGTGTCAGAAGTGTGGATGACAACATTCTCCGTTTAACAGCATATTTGGTGTGCATGTAGCAGCATTCTGGAGTTTGCTTCTTCCTGATAAAACTTCAGATCTTCAATCAACTCGCTGGAACAGTCAGCCTTTATGCAAACGCATTTCTCATCATAAGCAACATATAATTTCATGTAACGGTGTTCATGAACTGATCACCCCCTACCCATTGAGGGACCACAATGAAAATAAGGCTTTGGCCTTTCTTGTGCTTATCCCTGCTATCAATACCTGTTTTTTAAAATATTGTGGTATGCAGTAAAAAATTTTTTTTTCTTTTTTTAATTTTTTTAAACGACATTCTTAACATTTATTTTGTAATATTTTTATTGATAGTGAATAAATATTTACTTACTTACTTACTTAATGAAGAAGAGTCAATCCTGCATTTTCCCTCTGTCCTTGTATATGCTGGCAGAATTGTACACAGTGCTAAGATCTTCCAATTTTCATTGGAAATGTTCTAATCTTCGTTCGTGTTCTTCAACTTTCAGCCAATTTAGTAATGCTTCCCAGTATAGCCGCCACATGGCTTCAAAAATAACTTTTTATTGTATATAACGATTTTATTGACGTGCATCGAGTATTCCTAAAGAAGCATAAAAACCATATGTGACAAGTAATTCCATACATTTTTTTGACAAAGAAATTAGTTAAACTTGTCTGTGAACTATATCCACAGAGGTTTGAAAGGTTTCCTTGATCTTATTTTTAAACATGTTATAGTTTGTGATTGATTTTATTTTATTAGAAAGGCTACTACATATAAAGGGACCTTTTGATCACAGTGTGTGTCCATGGTGGATGTTCTTAAGGGTATCTAGCATTGTATGGCCGTTTCTTAGATGTATTATTTTATAGCAGATGGATTGGGAAGAGTTAGCAGTGTCAGTTAAGGTTATGCTGGAGCCGTAGTGCTTTATCAAACGGTTTATAAATTTTGAGTGGTGTATGCTTCAAAATTTTCGTAATCCATATCCTTGAAATACTGCTTGTATTTATGTAACAATACAGATAATTCCAACAGGGGATTAACAAATTTCAGCAATTCTTCCAAACCAATATCATGAATTGAATTGCTTTTATTGGGTTTGTATTTTCTGTTGGACATATGTTCTTTGTAAAAATTGAATTGGTATTTTGCATCATAAGCTGTTAAATTTTAGAAGTTTCCACCAATTTTCATTTAAATTCCACATCATTTGTGGCCTCAATCTCTATTCCGTTTTTTAAAACCCACAAAAAATACAACACTGATGAATTGTTTCACATTTATCAGTGCTTCTACAAACGGGTGATGGCATTTAATTTCTGTTTGTTTCTAAATTAAATGAACCTGTAGCAGTAAGAAAAGATAATTGGCTGAGTTATTAAAAGATGTGTAACACTTTGGATGTCATCTTACGTCAATTAAACCTGTCTTTAAGGTATTGCTGGCAAAAAAAAAGAGTCGTTCTAAGCAACTGGTGAAAATCCATTGCGTTCACCTCTTACTTCAAGAGCAGTCAAAAATGTTACTATTCCTTTTAAACCAGAATTACGCAGCCCTTCATTTCCGGCTCTATTACCACAAATCAAACAGTTGTAAGATCAAAATTCCAATTTTTAAAAGTGACAAAGTTTTACTGGATTTGCATTACCTTCATTATCTTCAAACATTTTTTTTGCCATTTTTCACCAAAAATGAACCCGTGGAGAAGTGTCAAATGAATAGTTTGTGTTTATTAAAGGATGAGAGAGGAGAGCAACTCATCCCAACATAGTTTGTAACAATTAAGTATTGGAACACTTGGCAACACAGATGAATCACGGGAAAAATGCTAAAATTTCTACTAATTTAGATGAGTAAAACTTCATCGAAACGTCACGTTTCTACAAATTTTCCAAAAAAATATTATTGAAAAATTTTGAATTTCTCTATAAAATTTCGATGTGGAAAAATTAGGCCATACGGACATTTCAATTTACGCTAAGTAAAACTCCAAAAAATCTTTGAAATTAAAAGTTACAATAGAAATTATAATAATATAAATTATATATTATTTTATCTAAGTTATATATATATATTAGTAAGTAAAATCTTTATATAATATAACTAATATATTAACTAATTTAGTCCAGTTTTATAAATTTCCCTCAAATTCTTTTAAATTTTTTCAAAAAATAATTTTAAAGGGGTAAAACTGGAAAAAACTGTTTTTT
>JAUZNK010097622.1:0-12087 GCA_035046665.1 Euphysa ruthae
ATTTTTCATAAATAAAACTTAATTTCCATAAAAAGAAATTATGGGCAGGTGCTGATGAAGATATTTTTGGTTTCACTGAATTTATAATTTGAAAATTTACCAGTTTAAAATACTAGCTATAATCTGGTTTCCTATAAAGCACGTTTTCAGCTTAAAACCCTCTGGAATAATATCATCACATTTCCTTACATCTTCAAAACATCAATATGTATTGATATAGTTTTAATATTATTAGAAAAATCAACTAAGAAACGCTTTTTTAAATGAAATCATCACCTTAATGTATTGTAGAAATCTCAAACGTTTTATATCTTTTAAATCTAACAAGATCTTTTTCAGGGAAATAACCTTGTGCGTATTAAAATAAGATTTTTACAAGCAAAGTTGAAAGAGTATAGATCTGAAAACAAACAACTCATTTCCAAAGAAATGTTTTGAATAAAATTCTAAGTGTTATATGCAAATCTGGTCTATGAACTAAAAATTGCTATGTATCGTCCATGTGTATGTATGTTTGGATGGTTAAAACGTATCTTCATTTTAAAACATTTTTTTCAAAGGGTAGACTTTCTTAAAGCTTATGTTGATGTCATCAAAAGTCCATGCACGAAGATAGACAAAATTATCTAAATGTTTTCATTGCAAATTGTAACCAAAAAGTTTTGTGGGGGATTACATGTTAAAATTCACTTTCAAGGAGCAATTTCTCCGCTTGTTATACTTCCTATGTGAAGGAAATTATTATCTTTTCAATATTTTAATACTCATAATACTCATCATGGTTTTGGAAAAATAAAAATAACTACAATAAACAAAGAATATTTATTTTACTATCACAAAATTGCTATATTTCTGTTGTGAGCGTTAATGTTATAGGCAGGTACTTAGATGTTAAATCAGTGAAATAACGGAGGTAATAAATAATTTGATTCAAAAAATTGGATATTACAACAAAGAATTTTGTTTAGAAAGAATATGCCCTCCTGTATGCAAGGTTTTTTGCAAATATGGAAATGTAAAAGATGAAAATGGCTGTCCTATATGCAAATGTAAAGGTATGAATGTAATTTAACTTTCTATACCATTTAATTTCGTAATTCAATGCATGAGAAAGAAATGGATTGCTCAAATTTTTCAAAATACGAATATAAATCTGTGCAAAATTTGATATTAACTTTCTTCATGAATTTAATCTATTAATTTATGGATTATAGAATTTACAAAATTTTTATTTATCTACTTACCTTATGGTGGGAGATAAATGAAAGTCGAAACTTACAAAGAAAACCACCGACAGCTGGGCTCGACCAGAGGTTTAGCGCATCTATATTATAAATCAAACATTTTTTAACTTGCAAAATGAGATAGATACGCCATTTAATACGTAATATAAGAGCGATTGAAAATCAGTTGGGTGAGGCTCTGTTAGGATACAGAAAATAAAACAAATAAACAAATAAAAAAAATAGAAATGTTATGCATCCAAGACGAGTAAATAGCAAAAGAGATAATCAAAGCAGAATAGCAGAATCAATAACATAAAATATGGTTCTGCGCATGGCAAGAACCTGATTGTAAGTAGATTTAAAAAAACTTTTAACACAATTTCTAACGTTTAGTGACATGATTTATTTAAATAATAGAATACTTTGTCAAAATTTTATATTATGATATAGATTTCCCGAATTTCAAAAACGACTCTTATAATCCCAAAAACCGGAAAATTTCCAAGCAATACAGTTTATAAGACTGATGATTACATTTGTGCGTCAAAATGTATACTTATCCGAAAAAATAATTTTTCTCCTCACCTGCTGTAGTGTTAATCACGGTAAGACTTGCAAGAATTTGACAATTGACAGCTGAAAACTTTTTAGATTGTTGGTAACTATAATTATACCACTTATTGTGACTTTAATAAACTTTTTTGGAAAAAATCACTTTTTATAGTGTTTTATCTACAAGATCTTGTTCAGGGAAATAACCTTGTGCGTATTAAAATAAGATTTTTACGAGCAAAGTTGAAAGAGAATATCTGAAAACAAACAACGCATTTCCAAAGAAATGTTTTCAATAAAATTCTAAGTGTTATATGCTAAGAAAGTTTGCAAAGCTGCTCTATAAACTAAAAGCTGCTATGAACGTTCATAAATTTGTATGTTTGTATGGTTAAAGCTTATTTTCATTCTGAGTAATTTTTTTCAAAGTGTAGACTTTGCAAGTGTTTGTATGTCATCAAATATCTATGCAGTGAATTAAACTCACGAAAATTTTTTCATTGCAAATTGTAACCGTTTTTTGGGGGATGACATGCCAAAATTTACTTGCAAAGCCAATTTTTCCGCTTGTTATATTTCCTATATGAGCGAAGCTAACATCTTTTTAATATTTTAATACTCACCATGGTTTTGGAAAAACAAAAAAAAAAAAAACTACAACAAACAAAGAATACCTACTTTACCATCACAAAAATTTTTATATTTCTGTTGTTGTTATTGGCAAATAGTTACAAGTTAAATGAGCGAAACAATAAATATTAATATTAATAAATATTAATAATATTTATAAACTATTTGATTCAAAAAGATTTTTTTTAGAAAAACAATGTCCTCCTGTGTGCGAGATTTTTTGCAAACATGGAAACGTAAAAGATGATGATGGCTGTCCTATATGTAAATGTAAAGGTATGGATGTAATTCAATCAGCAATACTATTTAATTTCATATTTATTAACTTACTTATTTGCCTTACGGCGTGAGATATTCGAAAGTCGAACATATTTAAAAATGACCACCGACGGCAGTGCTCAACCGGAGGCTTAGTGCATGTATATTATAAATAAACATTTTTTAACTTACAAAATATAACACATACGCCATTTATAAAGCAAGATGAGAGCGAGTGAAAATTTAATTGGGTTAGGATGCAGAAAATAAGACAAATAAATAAAAAAAGAAATCTTATGCGTTCGAGACAAGCAAAAGAGCTAATCAAAGCAGAATCAATAACATAAAATATGGTTCTGCAAAATTAGTTTTAAGTGCAAGCAGTGACAAACACTTACTTTCAAGAAGGTTTAAAAAATATTAAAACTTTTAGCACAATTTCTAACTTTTAGTTGGGATGATTTGTTTAAATAATAGAACACATTGCCTAATAGGTATGCTATAATTTAGATTTCCCGAATTTCAATACCAATGTGGTTATTATCCAAACATCAAAAAATATCCCTTCAACACAGTTTGTGAGACTGATGATTGGAATGCGCGTCAGAATTTAAACTTATCCAAAAAAAACATTTTTGTCGTCATCTGCTGTAAGGTTTTATTGGTAAGACTTGCACAAAACTGGCTTCTGACAGCTGATAACATTTTAGATTGTTGTTAATTGTAGCCTTTATTGTGATTTTTAATAGCTGTATTAGGAAAGATTCAATCTTGATAGAAGTTTATTTATAAGATAATAACCTATAGCATAATGAGGTCTTTACAAATAAAGTTGAAAGACAATAGACCTAAAAATAGCCAACGCATTTCCAAAGTCATGTTTTCAACAAAATTCTAAATGGTATATGTTAAAAAAACTTCAATCTGGTCTATGAAATAAAAGTACCTATGTACCGTCCATATGTTTGGATGGTTAGAACGTATTTTCAGTTTAAGTAATTTTTTTCAAACATTAGACGTAAAGCGTTTGTTGATGACATCAAAAATCTATGCTCGAGGATAGACAAACTTACGTAAAAGTTTTCATTGTAAGTTGTAAACAAAACTTTTTGCGGGGGATTGCGTATTGAAATTTGCTTTTAAGCGGCAATTTCTCCGCTTCGTATATTTCCTATATGAGGGAAAATAATATCTTTTTGATATTTTAATACTCATCATGGTTTTGGAAAAACAAAAATAACTGCAATATACAAAGAATATCTATTTTACTTCCGCAAAATTGCTATATTTCTGTGTAAACGTTGCTGTTATTGGCAAGTATTTAGATGTTAAATATTAACTAAGTGAAATAAGGGAGGTAATAAAGTATTTAAATCTAAAAATTATATATTACAACAAATAATTTTTTTTTAGAGAAAATATGTCCTCCTGTGTGCGCGATTTTTTGCAAATATGGAAATGTAAAAGATAAAGATGGCTGTCCCACATGTAAATGTAACGGTATGAATGTAATTTAATTATCTATACCATTTAATTTCATAATTTAATGCAGAACAAAGGAACTGATTGCTCAAATTATTTAAAACACGAATATAAATCTCTGCAAAATTTAATATTAACTTTCTTCGTCAATTTAATTGATTACTTTACGGATTATAAAATTTACAATGTTTTAATTTACTTATTTACCTTACGGCGGGAGATTTTCGAAAGTCGAACTTATTTAAAAATGACCACCGACGGCAATGCTCGACCGGAGGCTTAGTGCATGTATATTATAAATAAACATTTTTTAACTTACAAAATATAACACATACGCCATTTATAAAGCAAGATGAGAGCGAGTGAAAATTTAATTGGGTTAGGATGCAGAAAATAAGACAAATAAATAAAAAAAGAAATCTTATGCGTTCGAGACAAGCAAAAGAGCTAATCAAAGCAGAATCAATAACATAAAATATGGTTCTGCAAAATTAGTTTTAAGTGCAAGCAGTGACAAACACTTACTTTCAAGAAGGTTTAAAAAATATTAAAACTTTTAGCACAATTTCTAACTTTTAGTTGGGATGATTTGTTTAAATAATAGAACACATTGCCTAATAGGTATGCTATAATTTAGATTTCCCGAATTTCAATACCAATGTGGTTATTATCCAAACATCAAAAAATATCCCTTCAACACAGTTTGTGAGACTGATGATTGGAATGCGCGTCAGAATTTAAACTTATCCAAAAAAAACATTTTTGTCGTCATCTGCTGTAAGGTTTTATTGGTAAGACTTGCACAAAACTGGCTTCTGACAGCTGATAACATTTTAGATTGTTGTTAATTGTAGCCTTTATTGTGATTTTTAATAGCTGTATTAGGAAAGATTCAATCTTGATAGAAGTTTATTTATAAGATAATAACCTATAGCATAATGAGGTCTTTACAAATAAAGTTGAAAGACAATAGACCTAAAAATAGCCAACGCATTTCCAAAGTCATGTTTTCAACAAAATTCTAAATGGTATATGTTAAAAAAACTTCAATCTGGTCTATGAAATAAAAGTACCTATGTACCGTCCATATGTTTGGATGGTTAGAACGTATTTTCAGTTTAAGTAATTTTTTTCAAACATTAGACGTAAAGCGTTTGTTGATGACATCAAAAATCTATGCTCGAGGATAGACAAACTTACGTAAAAGTTTTCATTGTAAGTTGTAAACAAAACTTTTTGCGGGGGATTGCGTATTGAAATTTGCTTTTAAGCGGCAATTTCTCCGCTTCGTATATTTCCTATATGAGGGAAAATAATATCTTTTTGATATTTTAATACTCATCATGGTTTTGGAAAAACAAAAATAACTGCAATATACAAAGAATATCTATTTTACTTCCGCAAAATTGCTATATTTCTGTGTAAACGTTGCTGTTATTGGCAAGTATTTAGATGTTAAATATTAACTAAGTGAAATAAGGGAGGTAATAAAGTATTTAAATCTAAAAATTATATATTACAACAAATAATTTTTTTTTAGAGAAAATATGTCCTCCTGTGTGCGCGATTTTTTGCAAATATGGAAATGTAAAAGATAAAGATGGCTGTCCCACATGTAAATGTAACGGTATGAATGTAATTTAATTATCTATACCATTTAATTTCATAATTTAATGCAGAACAAAGGAACTGATTGCTCAAATTATTTAAAACACGAATATAAATCTCTGCAAAATTTAATATTAACTTTCTTCGTCAATTTAATTGATTACTTTACGGATTATAAAATTTACAATGTTTTAATTTACTTATTTACCTTACGGCGGGAGATTTTCGAAAGTCGAACTTATTTAAAAATGACCACCGACGGCAATGTTCGACAGGAGGCTTAGCGTATGTAATATTACAAATAAGCATTTTTTAGATTACAAAACAAAATTCATGCGCCATTTTATACGCAATATAACAGCGATTGAAAATCAATTGAGTGAGACTCTGTTAGGATACAGAAAATAAAACAAATAAATAAAAAAAGAAAACTTATGCGTTCAAGTCAAGTGAAAAGCCAAAGAGTTAGTCAAAGCAGAATCACTAACATAAAATATGGTTCTATGCAATTGTTTTAGGTGCAAAGAGTGACAAGCACCTGATTGCAAGAAGATTTAAAAATTCTTAAAACTTTTAGCACAATTCCTAACGTTTAGTAAAATGAATTGTTTAAATAATAGAATACCTTACATTTCCCGAGCTTAAAAATCAACGCTTATAATCCAAATATCAAAAAATTGTCCAAGCAATACAGCTGCTGAGACTAATGATTGGATTGTGCGGCAAAATCTAAATTTATCCGGAAAAATCATTTTTGTTCTCCTCATCTGCTGTAATGTTTTCACTGTAAGAGTTGCGAGAATTTGGCTAGTGACAGCTAATAACTTTTCAGATTGTAACTAATGCTTTATATAAATTGTCTGCTAGTAAAGTTACCTTATATACAAGACACAGGCAGAAGAAAAAATCAAACTTTCTCATTTGTTTCTTGTAACCGATAATACGAGCTTTCACTTATATAATAAATTCATCTTCATATAAGCACACCTAAAATTTCATTAACAATGAGTAGTACAAATAATTTTTTTCAATACATATAGCGGTACGGTTTTTCTGTGGTTTGAAGCTTCTTCATTTAATTCTTCATTCCACTTTTAAAAGGCCAAGTACGATTTCTCTTTTTGGAGACTATATGATCAATATATATGTTCCACTGTTCCCATGACGTCGTCAAAAGCTATGAGAACAGTGGGTCGGCAAATGTGTTCGAAGTTACTCTTGAATTATTACCGAGCATATTACTAGACCTGTCATACGTTTGTCCACAATGCTTGCTAAAGAGGAATTGCATACGTGTTAGCCCATCTTTAAATATATCAGCTATTCTCTCACTTTTTATGTTTGTGGAAATTCATAAATCTTTAAATATCGCTCGGAAACTCTAAGATCTTCCTGTGTGGTATAACTTGGCCATACCTTCCCATCACTAGAAAAACAGAGTTTTCAAATTTAGGTTAAAACTGATATTTGCTCCTACGCATTTGCTATATATTTTTATTTACTGCTGTTAAAAAAATAAAGAAAAAAAAAATAACATACCGTCAATGATCAAATGGTCTTATTTACCAAAACAACTTTTAGGGGTGAGGGCTTATTTGGGATTGGGTCTTTTTAATTTATGCGAAAAAATGAATAAAATTTATATCGTTAAATAATACAAGACATCTTTCTAAACTTTATGACTAAAAAAGGTAAAACTAATGAATTTCAATGCTACCGTCACCAGCGCAACTAATATAAAAAAATTAAAAAAAGGACCAATACCAATTAAATGTTGTTTAGTACTGTTTTTCTCCTCCCTTCAACCAAAATCTAAATGGGGATTTATTCAGGTGTAGGGGTTTAATTTTTCAAAATCACTCACTGGGAGGGGACTTATTCAAGAAGGTTTAATCGATTATTTACGGAATATGTTCTCTTACATAGCAGTCCGCTTTTCTTTACTTGATAATTTGAGATTTAACCTTTTTTGTGTTTGTTATCTTTGCAATAATTTTAAAAAGTCGTATTTAAGAAAATTTAAGTCATAAAAGATTTTGTTTAGCAAAATAACGTGGGGCTATATCCCCCTTTAGCCACTTCTGTGTCGTTGGGATTGCATAAAAAACAACTTTTTGCCAATGATTAAATAGGTTAAAGCAGAATATTGCACTCTGAAAAAGGTTGATAATAATGTTCCCCGATAAAATAATTTTAGCCTGTAACTTACATAATTTAAACACACGAAATCGATAATTTCCTTGAGAAATTAAATGTGGTGAAAATTTAATACACGTTAAGGTAAGTGCGATAGAATTTAAGGAATCTCCTTGACATTAAAGAAATGCGATCAAAATTTACCATTTGGATGTTTAAATTTTCGAGTTGCAGTATTGCCTCCAGAACTAAAAATTTTATATTCTTTCAGCACTTTTATATAAAAAAAATTCTGCTAACTTTTAAAATCAATAAATAATTTGTAATATAACCATTGCTTAAATCATAAAACACGACGTAATAACCATAATGTTATAATCTAGATTGTAAAATTTGCAAAGCTAACCCTTGTGATCCTCATATCAAAAAATGTCCAAAAAATACAATTTGCGAGGTTGGCAATTGCAGCTGCACAGCTACATGTAAACCTATCAGTAAGTATGTTTTCCTTTCGTTTGATCTCTAAAAGGTTATAACTCAAGGCGAAGTATCTTTTTCTATTTTTATTTTTATATTTTTCATTTTTTTATCATTGATATGTAGCATTAAAAACCTCAGTAAACCTTTTGTTGTGTGTTATGCAATACAGTTTAGGCATTCTTTATTTGTAAACAGGGTAGTATTAAAGTTACTTGCCGGCTGATTCACTGCAAGAAGTGATATAAATTCTTGGATATTTGCGATGTATTTTAACAAAGTGGATGTTACAATCAATTTAATTGATACCAATATATCTGCAGGAGCATTTTATATACAGATGTTATCTTTTCTTTACAGAACCATTGTGTGACTGCAGCATCGATAAAGATAAAGTTGATGTTTGTCTTCGTTGGTCAAAGTATGAAGTAATGGACTATTTTGAAGGTAAAATATTATTTATGTTTATTAAACAAAATTAGATAGAAAAATTTCTATTCGCATGTATTTCTCGTTCCCTCAACCAGTTCGTATTTTCCTGTTATTTTAAAACTATATGAGCCAAAAAAATAATAGGAAACCAATGTTTTCAATGTATGTTGGACATGAATATTTCAATGATTTAAAAGAAATTTTTTGGATTCCATTCTCACTCAATCCACCTTAATAAATAATTTTAATTATTTTAATTGCGTTCATTGGGACACCTTCCCTGATTTATTAAATGCTAAAGTACTGCTGTGTTTTTCGGTGTATAAAGGTTTTCTTTTTAATCAAACAGAATGAATTAAAAATCAATTATCATTGACAGAAAGTTTCACTTCACGGTTTTATATCATATATAATATCTGTAAGAAGGTATTGATTTATGTAGAGTACCTGTCTACTTTACTTCTTTCGATCCGGTTTTTTCAGTTTGGATTAGTCCCTATAATATTTTTGATGAAAATTTTATAACATTAGAAATAATGATTTAATTAAATTTTCGTTAACTCTATTGATGTTAGTTAGATGATATTAAATAAATTATATTTATTGTATGAAAGTATAATGTCAACAGTAATCAAATTACAAAAAGTGATAATAGAATAAAAGGAAATAAAGTTTTTCACTTAATTTAAGTCTATGCAGCTATACATCTCGCGGGTTTAAGTCTACGTGGCTATATATCTCGCGGGTTTTGTGAAATTATAAAATTTTACGTTTATTATCTAATTAGAAGTCAACTATCCTTGTCCTTCTTTGTATATGTATGTGATATTCTAATCCATCTTCAGTTTTATGAACTGTTTGATAATTTGGAATAGTTAATGTATTAAATGAAGATCAATCACTTGAGTACAAAATTTTTCAAATGCTTTCAGAAAAACTGTTAAGGTGATATAACTACACAACTAAATATGCATTGGTAGAATTTTTTCCGGCCTATAAGACATTGAATATCTCGACCAGAGTTCTCTGTTTTGATAAATTTAGAGTAATGCTTACGCTGAATGCGATTGATTTGATACACGTTGTATTTGTTTCAATAATGACATTAAGGAAAAAAAGGACATAAATATTATGAAACATCTATTAAAAAACTGCTTAGCTATCATGTTTAGTTACCAAGCCGTATAATTAGTTAAATAGGCGTATATTTAATCATAAAGGCGTATATTTAATTATAAAAACGTGCGTTTAAATAAAATTCTTTTGCAAGTAAGTAAGTAATAATTTATTTGCTAGATACAATCATATACATATAAATCTGTTCAACAAACAACAATAATATAGTTAATTGATTGTATACTAGTAGGAGTCACTCAACAGGTGAAAAGCTGAACAACAGGAGTGACACCTTCAAATAAAAAAAGTTATTTAAAATGAAAATCAGTTTTGCTAATCCATAAAAGACATTAAGCACAAGGAACGAAATTGCAATGAGATAAACCTAAAATAATCATTGCTAAATCTTGCAAGGTTTTTTAATAAAACTATACAACAATATTATGAAATAGCTTCTTTAACAAACAAGAAACACAAGACTGCGAAGAAGAAATATGGTATTAAAATAATCTCTGTTTCCATATAGCTCGTTGAAAAAACATGATAATGCCCAATGATCTTTTCCATTCAGTCACATACACTGATACATAATTGAATACTTACCTTAACGAAGGCTGCGAAACTTAGGTAAACTGAGGTAACTGTTCATAGCATTTCATGTTGGGTAGTTATGAATGTTGCAAATTTCAATAAAAAAGTTTGAAATAGGTCCTGAAAGGATGATTTGTAAGGAATCAAAAGCAAACATAATAATAGCAACTTTGACAGAAAGAACTACTAGGAGTTAAAATTTCAGAAACGTTAGATTTAAATGGAAGAAATATTATTATTCTAAGAGAACGACGTTGAATAGCAAGCAATTTATTGACGAGACTTTTCTGCTGACCCCAAATTTGGCAACAATAATTTAAATGAGAAGAAAATAATGAAAAATATAAAGAGCGCGTAGTCGCTTTATCAACATAATGACGAACTTTGCAGAGCATACTGTTAGATCGGCTAATTTTTTTGCAGAATTCTTTTACATGGAACTTCTAACCTAAGCGCTCGTCAATTAAACAACCAAGGTATTTAATACATGGCGATGGAGTCAATCATTTATTATTAAGTTTGATTTTTATTTCAAAGCTACATTGGTTACGTGGAGATTTAAATTTATAAGTTCAGTTTATCTACGTTTAACGATATTGAGTTTGCATTTAACCAATCGACTAATCGTTTTAAGACAAATAACTTTTTATTTAGTGTTTTAATTGATTTAGTAATACATAGAACATTAGTATCATCAGTAAAGTGATGTAAACTGAATGCTTTATTGGAAAAACAAGATCTTTCACGCAAACTAAAAATAACAGCGGACTTAGAATAGCGCCTTGAGGAAAACAACAGCTAATAATAGTACGGCAAGAAGACTCGAAACCTTTAATAGAGACAAACTGCATACTGTTTGAAAGAATTGATTTAAACCAATCACTGGCAACACCACGAGAACTGTAGTGATTAAATTTTTGCAACCAAAAGCTTTTGGTCCACGGTGTTAAAAACTTTCTTAAGATCAATAAATATTCCACAAGCAAAATTCCCACTATCGAGAGCCTCGCGAATTTGAACTAACTAGAGCATGGTTTGTTGAAGATTGTAAAACGTGTAGTTTATTAAGTGGGAATTGTCATTATGATTGTCATCAAATAAATCTAGAGATTTTGTCAGAAGAAATACGCTAAGAATATGATAGATGTGTAAATCGTTGAGTGTAAAATTAGAAGAAAACCATAAAACGAGTTCCTTATATGATAAGTGACTAAATGGAAAAAGATCCAAGGTACATGTGATACAGAACCATGTGATACAGAGCTGTTAGCAATATTGAGTAAATAATAACCAATGCCATTTAGTTTATTACATTTTTTGTCGATCAATATACTACATTGCAAAAAATGACAATTTGGATTGACTTTTTTTTTTTACATGTATTGCATTTATTTGTAGACATTGCAGAAAGGGTGTGTTTTTAAAGATTTAAAGTATTCTCTAGTGACACATTAAATACTTAAATATAAAATCTTATAATTAAGAGATAATACGCATGTCAAGAGTTATAAAATTTTTTATTGAGCGACGTTTCAGGAGTCATGCTGCTCCTATCATCAGGCTAGTTACAATTAAAAAT
>JAUZNK010097633.1:0-12087 GCA_035046665.1 Euphysa ruthae
AAGATAGACAAAATAATTCCTCACAGGGTAAACGGTTTTGAAAAGCTTAATGTTGGTTCTTTCAGATGAATATGTAATTTTTTTAATTTTTAGGTCTAAATTTTTGGCCTATAATTAAAAAATCCCCCCATTTTTTTTACCTTTTAAAACTATTCAACAGAAATTGAATTATTATTTTATGAAAGAAAATTTAATTTACCTGTTTCAGAAAAAAAAAAGTGGAAAAATGATAATAATTGGACACTCAAATGACGTCATCAATTTTCACCCAAATTCATGAAAAGTAACGTGTTGCTAAACACCTTAAGCTTGTATTAGTTTATTTTAAATTATTATTGTAATCAAATCCTTTGACTTTAATAATAGTCTGAGTATCAAGAAATTGAATTTTAACTGTCCGAAATAAATTTTTGTGCTCAAAATGATGTCATAAATATTCAAGGAAATTTATATAAAACATGCTATTTTTGGTATCGTAACAAATATGCTATTCCAGCTAATATTACCACTTTAACTAATTTAATTGACTCTAATATTGATAGCAGCAATCTAACATTTAAATTTTAGAGTCCAAAATTGATTTTAGGCTCAAAACTAAAAAAAATTAAATTTTTTTTTTTTCTCAAATAATAATGAAGAAAATTTAGTTACAAATTTTTTGAAAAAAAAAAAAACTTTTTTGAGGAAAATTTTTTTGCAAATGTTTTGAAGAAAATAACCTGTTGTGGTTTATAAGTTTTAAGCATACAGTACAGTATATTTTGTGGTTATAAATTTTTTAAAGAAAATATCTTGAAGAAAAAAATCTCGATTTTAAAAACTTTTTTGAGGAAAATTTTTTTGCAAATAACTTTTTTAAGAAAATCTAGTTTCAATTGTTTTGAAGAAAATAACCTCTTGTGGTTTATAAGTTTTAAGCATATAGAACAGAGTATATTTTGTGGTCATAAATTTTTTGAAAAAAATATCTTGAAGAATAAAATCTTGTTATGAAAAACTTTTTTGAGGAAAATAAGTTTTGCAAATAAAGTTTTGAAGAAAATCAACATTCATTTATAGTTTAGCAGGCTGATGATTTATCCTTAGTATATGTGGCATTGATTATTATTTCTCTGTTGTGGTTTATAAGTTTTAAGTATATAAGACAGTATATTCCGTAGCCATTGGAAAATATTATGAAAGTAATTTGGACGCTGGGCTACTATTGAAAAAATGCACTTATTTAAATTGAAGAAGAAGAAAAACCTTTTTATACCTTTTTTACAGAAAAATATGAGAGTATGGAGATAAAATAAAATCAAGCCTTAGGAAATTTTTTTGATATTTTTCTTTTCAGGGTGTAATTGTGATGTGGGAGCTTCTATTAGTCCGTATATATGTAACAAAATAACAGGCGTATGTACATGTAGAGCTCACATAATAAGTCGACGTTGCAAAGAGTAAGTATCACTGCTTTTGTATGTAAATTAGTATGTACAGAAACTTTATCACAACTAAGGTCTAAAAATAGGATTATTTCACATATTTCAAACAGAATTAGTAAATCAAATTACACATTCATACCCCCAAATTAGTTACATAACATGATTATGATATATATCTTGTATTTGAGGCAAATCTATGATAACAAATCCAACATACATAATAATGTTATTTGATTTTAATCATTTTCCTCTACTTTGAAATACTTGCCTTTAGTTAAAAATTTACTTTCTTTTATGAGCAAAAAAAATTGAAGCTATGACTTAGTAGGTCTCCACAGAAAGATTCAACATCACGCATGGGACATATATTCCGTAGGAGGATTATGTATATGCATTGTAAAACTATTTCAGGTGGTATCAACCATTATTTTGAAAGTGTTCATTATGGTTATTTTATTTTATATTACTAGAGTATAAACCTAAATCATCTATAATAAATAAAAAAAATTTACCTTACCTTGATATTTGCCTCAATAACCTGTTAAAAAGCCCCATTTTTAGCTTTCATATAAAACACAATTTCTCCAGTTCTACTATGAATTAGGTCATCAAATTTTCAGCATAGCAAATAAGTAGGTAGATGAAGTGGATGACATACAGGCAACAGTTTCTCACAAGCATTTTCAGATTTATTGGTTTTCATATGGCCGATATATGCAATATATATGTTTTTTTAAACTTTGACAAATTTTTAAATACCACATGAAATAGGCCCTAAAACCCTTTCATTTTCTGTTAATTGCTTTCTTTAACACAGGTAAACAAAGCTAAAAAATTTCAGATCAAAAGACCTAATAATTAATTAATAATAAATAACTGACGCAGTTGTAATCCAACTTATTCTTTTTTTGTGAAAAAAAAAAAACATTTTTTTTGTAGAATATCTTACAAAAATAATTTTGCCAGTTAGGTATCATTTCGTTTATATATTATAAGCATAATAAATTTTACCTACGTGTCTGGATTCTTTTTTTTTTTTTTGTAAGTCATCAAAATATTTTTTTTTAGAAAATAACATTGACATATACACCTTATTTTATTTATTGAGTACAAATAAAAAACCCATGATGATAGTTATAAATGATAAGATGATAACAAACCCTATTGGCATAGCAGTTTAACTCATACTAAATTCAAGATGCTTCCAGAAAAATCTACCAAAACAGAATACTAAAATAATCGTATTCTAATCATTGAAGTAAGCAGAAAGAAAGAAGCTTTTTTTTTAGCTATCCTATTCCTGATTAAGTTGATAACAATACCTAACAATTTGAAAATCCTTAGGTATCTACTACTTTTCTATTCAACTAATTAAAGATATCAAAAAAAAATTCTCTTATCCATTGCCCCTCAATATCAGTAGTTCAATTTTGAATGAATTTTATTCAGAAAAACTAAAATAAATGATACCTATTAAGCTTGGCTTAGAAATAAAGCTTGAAAATTATCATCTAATATTAATAATTCTCCTTTTTGAAAAAAGATATGAACAGATTATATATTCACAATTATTTGTATACCTTGATCAAAACAAAGTTATTTGTATCTCAGTATCGAATCCAAAAACATTAGTCAACTAGTGATGCTGTTTGAGAAATGACATCTCCAAATCAAAAGTCTACAAATGTTAATTATATTTTTTCTTTGAATTGTTTAATCTTACACTAGTCTTACAGGGAAGGTCAATCTGCAAAATTACCTAAAATTTGGAAAAAATCCTGTGTTATCACTAACATGAAAATAACTATATAAACATACAATATAAATATCAAAATTTTAAAGTGAACAGCACTACCCAAGTTTTTGCCTTACATTTATTTCCTTTTTTATAGGAATAAAACTTTCTATTTACATAATTTTGTCAGATGTTTTTTGAATATTAATGCCTCTAACTTTGGGACAATTAGGTAATTTTCATTACCTACTAATTGGAATAAAAGGTTCTGTTTGTAAAAGTCATATCCAAGGATAATGCCACTAAGATTATTGTAATCGTTATTGGAAAGTTGAAGGGGTTTACTTGTTATAACTGTGGCAAGTGTGGATGTTTCTCAACCTACTAGCTGGAAATTTTTGATATACATTTAAAAAGTTAACTACCAAATAACTTGTTTGGAGCGGCATCTTTACATTCATCTTTAAAGTTTTGGAACGTCTGTTTCCAGTGCTTCCACTCTTTTGAAGCAGTCAGGGGATTGTGGGCGAGATCGAAACTTGTGGGTTAAAAGATCTTTGACATCGTTGAATGATGATTATGTTGACTAAATTGTAATGAATACGACACAAGTATAGTAGACCTTAATGAAGGCTTTATTCAGCATTAATACACTATATCTTAAGATAACTAAACAAACCTTTACAACACATGTAAATAAACTCAAATTTGTAACATCTTATTTGTTTTAATGTTCATTTAAAGAACATCGCACGTACACCTTGCATATTCTCTCTTTATCTGTATATTTACACAACTATTTGCTAATTATGGAGACTGGTGTAAATTTAAAAAATATCCGCATAGTTTATCTATTAGGTAAACTAATGAACTTGCAAAAATAAAAAACAGCCCTTAAAACTTTCAATTTTATTTATCTGGCCAGGTGTTTACTAGTAATGAGACATTCAATGGTTTTATTCATAAAACGTAAAACCCAAAACACTTCTTTCTCTCTAAGATTTTTAGAGGAAGTAATTTATTGCGATTTATTCTGATGTTCATATTGTCGACATGCTTTATGTTTAAAAATCACATTTAAGATTGCCCAAAACCTTTGAATATACACTATGAGTTAAGATGCATTTTTTAGAAAAGCCTTTTCTCTCTTCTAATAAGATGTCCCGATAACAATTTTCCCAAAGTTATTTTCCAGAGGTTTCTGCCTAAACAACTATTTTACTCTCTCAAATAGGTAATTTTAGACAAAGTTTATTTCTAAATTTTATTTGATCCTTCTCAGATGAACTTTTTTTCATCAGAAAAAATTGACCTTGGGGTATTTAATTAATTAATTTAATTAATTGGGTATTTTTGTTCATTTAAATATTTATGGTAATTTGATTCATTTTGGAAATCTCTTTCAAATATATATTTTTTTTAAGGGTTGATTCTGGTTATTATTTCCCTGATCTGCATTATATATTTGGACAAAGAGATTTATATAATGAAGCACAGGTAAATATTTGATTTCATTGTTATTTTTAATCAGATATTTTTAATGCAAGAAATTTTTTTAAGTTTTTTCTTTTTTTTAAGTAAAACTTATGGCTATATTGTAGATGTGTAGAGAATAATTTTGAATTTAAAATATTTAATATTTATATTTTTAAAAGTTTTAATATATATCTGGAAGAATAATATTCGGTCCTCTTAACCGAGTTTCTTCTGATTACCATTATGAAACTGTATATTTTGTTTAAATTTACTTGAATTAAATAATATTCAGCGGACGTGTTATTCTTATTACTGCGATCATTATTTTAATTCAATTATTAAAAAGTTATGGAACAGATATTTATAGATTACTTTGCTGATGCGAAGAAATTATATTTATGTAAAATATTGTATTTATGTAAAATATTGTATTTATGTAAAATTTATATTTATAATATATATTTTGTTGTTAATCTGTGGTGACATCGAAAGTCGCCCCGGGCCGACAGAAATAGAAAACTGCAGAGGTAAACTATTTCATCAAAACAGCTGTGGATTGTTCCATAACTTTCATTGTCTTGAAAAATTTATGTATGACAATGATGGTGTAGATCTTATCACTCTTCGAAACTCATATCATAAACAATTCAGAGACAGACTTAGATAGTCTTTATAATATTAGAGGATATATATTTATTATAATAAATAGAACAAATGGCCTAGCAGGAGGAGTATGTTGCTATGTTTCACAAAATAAATCTCAAACAAAGATTTGGAAAATAAAAACATCGAATGCACTTGGCTTGAAATCATAAAAAAATCTAAAAACCTTCTATTGTGTGTATTAAAGTGATAATACGGAATAAAAAATATCTTTAATGTAAATGTTATCAAACAACTTGTAACCAAAGCAACATGAGTGTAAACAATTAGGCATCCTTATAGACGTGATTTTAACAACGAAAAAAAAAATGCTTTAAAATAAAACGTTGTTCCAATGAGTCTGTCTAATCATATGGTAGGATTTGTTTGCAAAGTAAACAGCATTAAACTTGCTCCACATACCATACTATGTAGAAATTATTCCAACTATGGAAAAATACTGTCTGCAGGGAAATCTCATTTAAAGACTGGGATAGTTCATATAAAATGACTGATGTGAATAATGCATGCAAATTCTTAAATTTTTCTTAATATTAAAAAAATTAACTTGCATGTACCTTTTATAAATAAATGTGTAAATGTGGTTTTAGCCCATGGTTTTCTCTTGACAGAAAATGGCAATTTTTTACAGAAAGCCCGTGTTAACTAAGAGTCAGATCGAATTTACAAAACAAGCAGAAGTAGTTGCAACATAAAAATTTGTGATACTTTGCCTCTTCTGCTAACATTCTAAAAGAAAATACATCGAAATTGAAAAATTTTATTTGGAGAAAACTTTTTACCTTTATGTACAACAAATAGATTCAAATTCTCACCTTTCTAAGATATTTTTCGAAAATTAACTAAAAAAGATAAAATAAAGAAAGTCACCGAAATAGATAACCTTCCACTGGTCTTTCTAAAAGACCTTGCTTCGGTTATATTGAAAAAATTATGCCACATTATCAATTTATCAATATCAACAGGTGTCGTCCCATCAGCATGGAAATCTGCAAAGGTGACCCCACTCTTTAAGTCAGGAAACAATGAAGCAAACAATTATCGTCCAATTTCTGTTTTACCCACTTTTTCAAAGATTCTTGAAAGGGCGGTTCACACCCATCTTATGGATTACCTTGAAAAAATTGAGTTGTTAAATAGTAAGCAATTTGGATACTGAAATAAGTATAATTTATACTGTGTATGCAAATCACAAAAAATGGTGTGGCCAAGTAGATATGAATTTGGAATTTTCAGAATTCATCAACTTAAATGTCACGAATGTTTGTGGAATGATATCATTTAACTTTTCTTTGTGGTTGTTTTAAAATCACAGAAACAAAAAAACTATTTTTTAGTTTCTTGAATATTCAAAGATCATTTAAATCTATAAAATTCATAAAAAAGCTTTACATTTATATATTATTCATGATTTTATCATTACTAATGTCATACTAATGACAATATATCATAAGGCGAGGCTAATTAGATTTGTTGTTTTTAAAATTGATAAATTAATAAAATTTTGTTTTAAAATTTTATAAAATAGGTTTTAAAAAGAGTGCTCTTTATTTAAATACTTGTTTTTATATTAAGATCTATAAATAAGAAAATTCTACAAACCATAAACATAAATAGAAAAAATAAACCTTGCTTATCCATAAAATATATTTTGTGAGTGGTCATGTTTAAGTTTTACTTTCAATAATCTCCCAGTAACAGTAAATAATAATAAAATAAAAAAGTCATTTGTATTTTCGTTTTCTCGTCACACAATGAAGTTTATGTAAACACAATCAGGGCTGCAAATAAGTGTCGGTCATTGTCCGGTAGGATTAGTTGTTAAGAAGTATTAGCTAGCATTGACACAACTAATAAAAGGATGTCATTTTTTAACAATTATATATCAGCCAGCATTGAAAGAATATTAAATATTTCTGATAGGAGTTTTAAATATTATTTCTTTTTTTTTTTGTTACAAATTTATATTTTGATGATAAATGTTACAAGAAGCTTAGTCATATTTAATGTACTTTGGATATTATGTATTACTCATATTTTGACATTATTTTCAAAAGTTTTACATAACATCTATAGTATATTCAATATGATTATAAGCTTCCGGTAACATTATTTCTCATCAAATGATACATACAAACAGACATATTTATATTTTTTTGTTATTTACAAGTATACTCGATTAGCAAAAAAATGCAAAACTGCAACTGTGATTTTAAGCTAACACCGGAAAATTAAATATTATATAAGGATAAGTGAAATGTTCATAAATCAATTATGGAAATTCCAAATTCATATCTGCTTGGCCACACCCTTTTTTGTGATTTGTGTGCATGTTAGAAATTAAACTTACAAATTCAGTTTTAAGTTTCTTCTGTTGAAGAAATGGATTTCGGACCTTTTTTTTTTTGGATTCTTCACCTTCAAAAATGCACAGATACCAAGTTTTGCACCTGTATCTTTTATAGAACAGGTATTGAATATTAAAAGCAGTAGCACAACTCAAAATAGCAGATTTTTGACGCAAGGCGTTTGTTTAACTTTAAGCGTTCATAACTGGAAAACCGCTTGGAATTGGTATCTCAAATTTTGCAAGAGTTTTTATTTTGAAAAGTGCTGTTTATGGTGTAAAAATCAGCAAAATCTATTTCTTATGGTTGCATTCCCTGAATGGATTGACATAGAATTACCCAGAAGCATTCTAATGAATTTTCTTGTACACTATTTATTGATAATATTTGAAAAGAAGTGGACAGAGGTAAATTAATTGTTGCTTGGTTTATCGATTTATCAAAGGCATTTGGCACCATTGGACATGCAGAAGTGGTTTTCGTATGGTATTGCTAGACTAGAACACAAAAGGTTTTACAATTATTTGCAACAATGCATTGAAATAAATGGGGAAGTATCAGATAGCGTTCCAATAAAATGTGGTGTCCCTCATGGGTTCAATACTCGCACCACTACTGTTCTTCATGTTTTATAATAACTTTCATGAATGCCTTAAATTTTCAGATGCAATTATTTTTGCAGATGACACTGCTATTTTTTTTGATGACAAGAGTTATATAGTGATAGAGAACGGGCTCAATGAAGACTTGAAAGCGGTTCCTGAGTTCTTCAATGACAACGACCTTGTTATTAATCTAAACAAGGGGAAGACTGAGTGTATACTATTTAGAACTTCAAACCGTTTACCAAATAATCATGAACTCGATCTTGTGTACAAAAATACTTGTTAGCAAATTTGTGACAAAGACCTTTGATTATCCTGGCATCTTGCTATCGACTATTTGTATCGAAAAGCATCATCGAGACTACGTATTTTTAAAAATTTGCGAGCCTATCTAACAACAAAAGCTGCTGCAGCAACTAATAACGCAATGGTTTTGCCATTATTGGCTTATTGTAGCGTAGCAGGCTAAACCAGATGCAAATAAATCGTCTTGCGTCAATTCACAGAAGAGCAATCGATATTTGGAGATTTATGTCATCAGAATATAACATTTCTAACTACTAACTACACACTCTGCATTAAAAAGACGAGCGTATCTATTAGTATGACAATGTCTAGACAGAGATGTTTGCAGTAACACGAAGAAATATTTTACGATAATCCAACTCCAAAAACAAACAAGAAACAATAGCATTTCTGTCAAACTACCAAAAATTAAACTCAAACATGCTAAAAAATGAATCTTTTGCATGGATGCATATGTTTACTTCCAAAAGATCTTCAACAAATATCATCATTTAGTGCCTTTAAACAAAACCTTTTAACTTATTTTTTAGCTTTATACGACAAAACTTTAACTGTAATAAATAATTATATAATTATATTAATAATACGACAAAAATAAATAATTTTAACTTCTATTTTTATTAATTTTCTTTATATTTTCATAATTTATTATTAACAGGACACATATTGATATTAGTGCTATTTTGTATTGAAATGTTATATCCTGTGTAAATATTCATAATAATAATAATAATAATAATAATAAACATCTTTTGACCTATATACACTCTTACTAAAAATTTTGGTTCTTTAGTAATAGACCCTAGCAAAAAAGCGTTCTTAAACAAAATTATACAATTCTGCATATTTCTTGAAAAAAAAGTCAGAGAGTTCTTTCTAATAATAATTTTATTTTAAAGTAATATACAATGTGCCTTTTGACCTTTATTGTCTCTTGATGAGTATTCTAGTTTCCTAGCAAATTTTTTGTTAATTCCCTAAAAATATATTGTTAAAAATTTTTTTTTAAGTATTTTGTATGATGCTTGAGTGACATATAAGGTAAATCTGTAACATAAGTTTATTTTCTTTTGTGTTTTTCACTATCAAGATGCATGTTTGACTGAGTAAAAATGGATAAGTCTTATATAAAAATAGTTGTTATCTTGACAGGCTAAGTTTTAACTCGTACTACTTTGCATATCAATAAATAAACTTAGTCCCACCTAAAACAGCATAATTTTTTATTCAACATGCTTTTTACAGAATTAAAAACATTTTTTTTTTATTTGAAATTGTGATATTTAAAAGTTTTAATGAAAAAAGAACAAAAGTTAAGAATTCCACACTGAGTTATGTGGGGATTAGCTTCTTTGCTTTAAAAGAGTTAAACATATAAGACACTGGATACTCTGTCAATGTAACTTATGCAAAAAAATTCGTTTTAGTCGATCCTTCAGACATTGCTAGTTATACCTCACGATTCTTTCTACTACCTTCGTATCAAGTACACTATGAGTATAACAAATCAAGTTAAGCTTTCGCTAAGCCTCAAACATCAAACTACCGATAAAAATGTATTTGATCAACTCCCGTATGCTCAACCGACAAAATGTGACCAGTGTCTGGTATCATTTTACGCAAACGAATCCACCTTTACATATTTCCTTAAAGAAGGCACTTATAAAGTGAATGTGGCATCTTCATTTATCAGTGATCAGCTGTTATTGGTATGTTTTGTTTTATATTAATATAAATTCATGTTGCTTTTCAAGGTTAATCTTATATTTTGATGTTTTTTATGCTATAGTTATGCTATAGTTATTACAGTTATCTTATAGGATGTTATAATGTATTAATCATCAATTTTATGGCTTAGAATAAAACACTTTCAGATATTAAAGTTTTTTTTTTTTTTAAATAGAGCCATAATTTAAAAAATTCCACTCTGCATTTTTGATGCTGTTTCATGTAATTTCATGTCTTCATGAATTCCTTTTTCACCTTGAGGCACGGAGTTAAAGAAAACGAAAAAAGAAAGGATTTTCATCTAAATTTCAGTAAATGTCTAAAAGTTAAAAGAAAGAGAAAAATAAACAGTATATACAAAACAACAGTATTTATAAGAATCTAAATCAGTTTTTTATCATATAAGTGAAAATGTAAATATTCAAAATGATACAAAAAAAATAGACTGAAGACCAAATGTTCCATATGTGTGTTTTTTTGCTCATGTTCAATTTCTACTATGTTTAAGACATACAATAAAAGTGAGAAAAGCTTGATCTGATTTTATATGCATCAACATCTTGTGGTCATTTTCAGCAATGATTCCTGTGGAGAACTAAATATTATTTTAACATTATTTAAACATAATTCTCAATTTAAATAATAATATAGTATTCATCTATTAAAAAAAATTTTTTTTTTTTTCCGAAAATTTGTATGTGATATTCAAATGAAGTTGTCAATGGAAAAATTACTTTCAAAATTGATGTTTCTATCATATGACAATTTCAGTTTTTAAATTTGACCTATCCACTTGAAGTTGTTTTACAATCAGGTGTTGTCTTTTTCATAAAATTGATTTTCATTTTTTAGGAAAGTCTTATTGCCGTCCCTGTAGAGTTTGTTTCAGGTGCTATTTTGTTTGAAAACGATCGAGAAGAATTCTTAAAGAAATGTGATCCTTTAGAGAATGATTTGAAGTAAGTATGATATTTGAATTATCATGTTTATATCTTCGGTACTTTTCACAGAAAAGCTTTTAAACAATGTTAGATGGGAATGTTTGTTTTAAAATAATTTTAACTATGTGTTGTGGTGAATGAGGCACAGATTGAAAATTTTTATTTTTAAAATGATAGAAAATATGATGATGTTCTCAAAATAATTTGTTGCGTGTATTATATTATGGTTATTTTAGTCCATAATTTCATTTAGAATTGGAACTGCTGATGAGTCAGTGTGTATGGCAGCTGTTTATAGTATGACTGTGAAGTTTGAAGATGGTGCATTACGTAAGGCTTATCGAGATTAATTTTATAGATGTAGTTTTTTTTTTTTTAATTAAATTAAATACAATCAGTCATTCAACTAACATGTATTTACAACATGGAATGTTTTCATTTTAGTGTGCTCTTCTGTATATAAATTGAACTCAAAAGTATAGTTAATTTTATTTCATGGTATAAGGTTAATATATTTGTAATAGTTTTGGTGTTTTTTTTTTTCATATCAATGAAATATTAGCAAGCTGACCAATGGTCCACGTGAAATGCCGGAATAGATGTTAATAGTTTTTTTGATTTACATCTGTTAAATAATAATAAATGGGTAATTAATAATTAAATAAAAATATATAAATAAATATATAAATTTTTTAAATATATAAATTAGAATATAATTTATTACTAATGAACTTTTTAATGGGTGAACAGATAAATAATAATAAAGCAACAAACACCAGGAAACGCTTATTTTTAAAGACACAAGTGTTTAATGGTGATTTATCAACAGCCCTTCAAAGGTCATCAATACCATCTTAATTA
>JAUZNK010097644.1:0-12087 GCA_035046665.1 Euphysa ruthae
ATATATACACTTTGTTTTCTACTCAACTGAAATGTAATGGCCACAACGGAATTGGAAGATGGAACTAAATCTGCAAAGAATTTTCAGAAGTCTGGAAAGTTATTCCAAACAAGTCTCTTGCAAGAAAAAGATGAGTTTGAAGAGGTAATGATAGTAATTGGTTTGCTCTTTGAATGCAAATTTTTATCAGACTTATTGCCCAGTGTGTTAACTGATAAAATTTTGTCATAGACTTATTTATTTCACTCAAGAAGTTATTGCTTTTTGCCAAATTTTTTTGTAGTCTAGGAAAGCACTTTTTCTGTTAATTTTTTTCATTTTTCATCAACTTTCTCAAACATAATATGCACTTTGTTTATGTAATTTTACTCTATTTTAATGTTTTAGAATGGGTCCCTGACTTGTTTGCAGTGCCCTTAAATTCCACCCACGTTCTTCGTTTGTCCCTAACATTTTTTTCGTCAAAATCCAAATTTTTGGAAATTATGTATTAAACAGTTTTATTTGTCATTCAGTTAAAAAAAGTGGAAAATATCTAAAGGGGTGTTATTTTAGGAATTGATGTATATATTTTGGTTGAAAGATCAATTAAACCTTGACGCTGCTCGTTATCATTACTTGTATCAGTTAAATTCTAAATTGGTGGTTTTGACCAAATTCTCTAAAATCGTAAAAGGGAGCTAAATATTCCTCGCAATATCAGGTTTAAACATAGCATGATTTTTCAGGATAGATTACTATCTAATCTAAAATTACAAAATTCAAATTAATGAAGAATTAGGGACATCATTTGACATAATATACTCATGCACAATATTAGAAAAACAAAATAAATCTAAATTTCAAGTGGTAAAATAATGGCTTTTTACTAAATAAACAATATATATCTTATAATAAAGCATCTATGAATCAATAAGAATAAAGTCATCATTAGAACTAGGAAAAATCTGGTATTTTATCATGACACCTAAAAAAAAGCTAATTTTTATACTAAAAAATTAATTTAATATATCTTGCAAAATCACCAGAGAATCAGGCTGAAATCTGGTTTACCTTTATCAGTCAGAATACCTTGGGCATAGCATAACCGACATGGCTTTGTAGGACGCTTGTCTTTGGCACTTTCTGCAGCTTTTTTGAGTTTTAGGAAATGCCTTTTTGTACGCCGTCTGAATGTATCTAACAATGGTATCTGTTTATTTAGTAATGGAGAACATTTAACCTATAAAGCTGTAGTGTCATCATGCATAATATGTAGAAAATCAACATCCCTCTTATGGGTCTTTTGCTGAAAGATTTTGTGTGAATTTTAAACGATTTGATTTATATAATCCACAGAACTAGTTTGCGGTACCACTTATATGTTTTACCTAGCGTATGAAAAGAATGAAGTTGCTGGTTTACTTGATCTACACCTCCCATATGAGTTTTATAATCTTTTATCATGGTTGGGTTGAAAATCGTATTTTATTCTGAGTCAAATTTTTCTAATTTTAAACAATTTGATTTATATAATCCACAGAACTAGTTTGCGGTACCACTTATATGTTTTACCTAGCGTATGAAAAGAATGAAGTTGCTGGTTTACTTGATCTACACCTCCCATATGAGTTTTATAATCTTTTATCATGGCTGGGTTGAAAATTGTATTTTCTTCTGAGTCAAATTTTTCTACAGATTGCATACAAACAACTTTTTGTTTATTAACTGTCTTTTTTGTTAACTCTGCGATATTTGCAAACTAGCATATGAAGTCCAAATGACATTTTTCACGTTTTTGCTTTTACAGTAACACACAAAATGTTTTATTTTCGAGCAAGTAACTAGCCAAGGTGGGACTAGTATACTAATATCTGATAAACATAACATGTCCTTTACCAAGAAAAGGATTCATCAACACAGATATTCTTTCTGTTGATGGCATATCACTGCTTGGGTCATCCTCGCAAAATATTCAACTGATATGATTAATTAAAAAGTCAAGTTTGGTAACATTTGAGATGCACAATCATATAATTTAATATGAAATCTAGCATGTTTTTTTCTGATCTATATTGGTTAAAACGTAATCTCTCCTTGTAAAGAACTACTGATTCATCTAATCTAAGACACTGGCCAGGGTAATATACCTTTCTGCAACACTCTCTGATCATCAAATCAGTAAATGATTGTAGTTTATGCACTCAATCTCGGTTGACATCTGCAGCATAACTTGGATATAAATTGTTATTGAAATGTAAACTTCAGAATCGGAAGAAATCTATTATGAGGCATATTTGAGAAATTATTGGTGTTGCATGTAGGTCATCAGTTGGCAAAACATTTGTATTTGAGCCTTATATATTACTCCCATCAAAAGCATGACACTAAAAAGTTGTTTAATTTTTTTTCACAGTATCTGGTTTCCATGCACTTAAGTATTGGTTGCCAACTTGCTCAAGATTCTCTGTAAAATACTGTTCTGTGTGAAGATTACTTCAGGCTGTGATTAGTTCAAAAATATTATTTGTCAAGTACAGCTCAACAGAATCAATATAGGTCCTTTTTCATCCTGCATTCTATTCTAGAGGCTTAACCTCTACAAAATAAAACTCTTCTACATCTATTTGATCTTTTTTTTTTCAGGTTCAACTCTTCCCATGCTTAACGTTCTACAGATAATTTTCTGCCTCTACCACCACAGTCCCCTAGTAGTTAAGGAGGGTTGCTACATCATCCTGTCTCCCTATTGTATGCTGCAACTATCCCTTGTCCAAGGACCACGATGAGCAGTGGTGCCAATGCCTCTCTTAAGAGTTATGTCTTCTTCATTATTGCTCTTTCCCATATATAATTGGTTCATTACCAGAACTTGAAATTTTAGTATTATTATTATTTTTATTATTGTTATTATCAATGTTACTATTTGGTAGTGTTTTGTCTGCTGCAGCTTCATCTGTGTTTTCATTTATTAAATTATCTTTAGCTTTATATTTCCAATCACTATCACTATATTTACTTTGCCAGTCAGTATGCACAGTCAAGTCTTAATAAGTACAATACACATAGCTCTTATCTAATAAGGACAACAAGCTCATACATAATAAGGACAAAACACATAACTCTTACCTAATAAGGACAACAAGCTCATAAATTATAAGGAAAAAGACATAGTTCCTACCCCTTTTTATAACCACTAACAGTAATGGTTTCGTTACAACTTAGATAAAAGGAAGTAGCACATGATATAAATTGCACAAAAATAGCCATTATATATCCATATGTGTATGTATGTGTATATAGGAATTAATTCTTTGAAGGAAATACCTTTTCTTTCTGAAGGATTTTTTTTAAAGAATAAACTTCATGACTTAATCTTAAAAAAAAAAAAAAGTATTTAAATAGTGGACATGCTATTTATCATTATATATGCTGATTTTCTATTTTGTTTACCTTATTCTAATTCTTCGTTTTGTTTCAGCTGGCATTGCTGCAAAGCCACAATAATCTATATTATCTTACCAAGGTTTATAAAATTGTAATTAAATTATTTCAGGTGATTGCATATCCAGTTTAATTTCTTTGTTCTGTGGCATGAAATTATATAGCAGGTTGGTTCTTCTTGTGTCTTATTAGAGGTAAATTGCTCGTGGGTTGGAAGTTAGTTGTAACATTTATTTATGAAATGGCCTGATTTTATGATTTATAGATTATTATTCTAATCTATTGCAAATTATTTCTTTAGCAACTTGAGAAGTGCCATTCCATTGTGGTGAACTTGGTCGCAGGCCTCTCCGAAAGAGAGAACCATGATGCTCTTAACCAAGCTGTGAGTCATTTAAATAATTTTAAGTCACAGCATAGTTTTCCAATGGAACAGTAAAACTTCATATGAGTATGTGATACAGAAAAAAATAGTGGGGTATGCATATAATAGTAATCTAAATATATAAACAGGATTTTAAAATTCTAATTTGAACAAGTGAATATTAATGTGACATTTTAAAAATCTGTTAAAAATTAATTTTTTTTTTTTTGTTAACACCAAGCTTATTTTTTTACAGGTGAATAACTGAAAAAAGTCTTCAAAGACATGTGTTTCAAAGATATGTTTATCAACATCTTGAAGAAAATTAAATTAATCATTTTAGTTTTTCAGCAAATAAGTTTGATCGTTTTTTAATTTTATCTTCTTGCTTTTAAATTTCAAATAGACTTAGACCTCTTAGTTTATGGAGCAGTTTTTATAAACGGTTAAGTGTTTTAGTAATGATCTTGATGAAATTTGTGAGTGAAAAGTGCTGCGGTAGTATGCGCTTTCGGAAAGCTAGGAATAATACTCCTCCCAATGATTTAGTCTTTGTTAAAGATCAAAGAGATAAATTTAAAGTTAAAGCTGTTACTAGGCAAGTAGATGTTCTCTAGAGTTTCATATAAAATATAAAAAACATTTATGATCATAAATAATTCCTTATCAAAATATTATTCAGAATTAAACTATATTTTATTGGGGCTCACATCAAAATTGTTTAAAAAAATTTCTGTTAATTTTTTGTACATATGTAATAGATTATAGTCAAGGCAGGTAAAGAACTACAAGTTTTATGCAAATTGTTTTCTTTACAAAGCCAGTGAGTTATTTACAAGTATTTTAAGTTGTTTAAATTTTGTAGCATGTTCTACAACTGTCCGCTAGTCTTTAAGTTTTATCCTTTATCTTAGAGGCATTTTTAACGATTTTGCCTGAAAATTTTACACTTCTATTTTATGAAAAATAGTTGTCTAAAATTTCACACTCTTGTTTGTTCGCATTTTTCTTGCAGAGGTGTCGGTTATTCAAACCCACTACTTCTAGAATAAATATAATAGCTTTTAAAACGTTAATTATTTAGGAAAAGAAAAGACAGATATTAAGAAACCATGACTTTTTAAAAATATTTACAAAGTGTTGCTGCTAATATATATGAAGAATTGTTCAATAAAATCTAAATAATATCCTTATTTGGCAAGGGTGTTAAATTGAATTGATATCCAAGTAGTGCTTTTCTATTTTTTTTTTTGTACTCTGTCAAATCTTCTTTTTATTTTTAGATAATGTGGTACATCCCACTTATCCCCTCAGAGAGAGATTACCCATTAGCTGTGAAATTATATCCAGGATGGTAAAAATGCCAATATTTCTTAGAAGATGAGATAGTATAGAGCTGAAAATTGTTGAGGACCCTACTCATGGTTTTAAACAATCTAGCTCAGTTGCTGCTGCTGGCCCATCTGTGTCTACAAGAAATCTTTGGATGGGTCTTCCAATATAAAAATAATTTCTGTTTTTGTGTGTGAAAATGGCAGTATACTATTTGTTTACAAAATTTTTTTGGTAGGAGGGTTAAATTTTTCCATAACTTTTTAGTTCTAAAGCGTCATTTTCAAGTATTTCGTTTTTGCTTCTGACATTATCTTTCACCAATTTTCTTCTTCTCATTCTTCAAATTCTTCATAACTTGATTTTTTTCCTTTTTACTACTTCATCCTCATAATTGCTTTCACTCTCTTATATTTCTGATTCAGAAAACTCATTTTTTTTGGAGTTAATTTTTTTACATTTTGGTTTTTCTTCTGTCAATTCTTTTCCTTCTTCTCACTTCTTTAACAAAGCAACTTTTTTCTTCTTTTTTTCCTCTTCTGACTCGTTTCAACTTTAGTAAGTACTCCTCGTTTGTTAAACTTACGCTTTAAAGTGCATATTTTTCCTTGGTGCGTTCTTTTTTGTTTCTTAAGCACCTTTCATTTTATCTAAAACCAGTCCCTTGAAGCTATGTTCACTAGGTACCAGGGTAACGCTTTGGTAGTTTTGTCATCATTAATTAAACGCCACCCTGGAACTCATTATCTATCTACAATAGATAGTGGAGCTTGACCTAGAAAGTAATAATTGGAGGTAATATCAGATGTTGAAACGTAGGTGTTGGTTTGAATGTTTATTGGAAAGTTTTTTTTGGAGCAGTGCTTGGTCCAGGTATGGTGTCTATGGTAACACAGCTTTTACCTTCTTTGGTGTATTTAGAGAGGTGGCAACTTCCTCCAATAAGTCATCGGACTTATCTAAATCAACATGTGTTGTAATATTGTAATGGAATGTTGTAATGTGTCAGAAGACGAGGATAAAATTGTTCATCAGTGAATTTGGAAGAGTCTAATAGAAATGTTGCTGTGCTTCTGAACCCAGAAGTTATGCTATTTGAGCTCAAACAACTTAATTAATTGTCACTTAGTTTGTCCATAAAAATTGAGTTATGGATTGGCTGCTTTGCACTTCAAACGTTTATTCACTCAATTTGCATTTTCTCCCACATTTGATTAAATGGACCAAAACAAGCAATATCGAGGCGTTGAAGTTTATCAGTAGTATGAGGGTGTAATTTTAGTATTGTAATTTGTTCTTCTAAAGTATTTTCAATTATTTCGATAGAAATGTAGGATAAGTGTCCATCAAATATGAGAAGCAAGGTCATTGAGTCATCTTGTTGCAATCCAAACCATTCTGATAATATTTCGGTTGTCTTCCAATCGTTTGTGGTTATTCCATAGAACGTCCATTCTCATCACAATTCCATATTTGATTAGCTGATATTTTCTGTTCGTCCACAAAAGTTTTTACAAAATCATAATAATCATAAATGATATACGGATTAGATGTTGCACTTCTCCGAACTGCATTTAACATACTAGTTATTTTTAAAGACAAGCTGTTTCTTTGCATGAAAACATGCATCCAATCTTTTCCAGGGCGATTATTATTAAATGGAACAGTTAATTTGTGAAGACTAACAAATTCCTTTCCTAAATCTTTTTTTTGGTTTTGGGATGAGCGAATGCCAACTTTACACACTGTGCTAATGTATTTAGCAAGTTATTTTTCAATCTGTGGGGATAATGCAGTTTTTCTTCCTGATTTTACAATAATCTTTGCCATACGACTTCAGATAATTGATTCCAACAAATTTTCCGATCGAATAAATTGATTGTCCTGAGTGAACTCTTTGGATAGCATTTTCCATGTCCTCTGTCCACTTTACTGTCACTTTACTGTCAGTTTTCTGTCCACTATCCTAAAACTAATTTAAAAGAATATGTAATCAATTTAGAACTTGAAAATAAGTTCGAAGACAAGCTCAACACAGTGGTATATTTAATTAAAAATAATAATAAAAGTACTGCACATATTTACTAAAATGGCAAAAAAATTGGCGTTCAAAATTGCGCAGCGTTTTATAAAAAAATTCTGCTATAAATAGATAAAAAGTATTTAGATGAAATACACGAAACTATTACACTAATGAAAATTAAATTTTTAGGAAAATTTATTTGAGCATTAGCAAAAAGTTTTGAAATAATTTCCAGGTTGTCCAAAACTTTGTATTTGTACAAAAATGCACAATCAATTTCATGGAATATGTAGACAAACCTTTACAGTCCAGGACAGAAAATATCATTTAAAATGAACATGGTACACTGGAATTGGACGCAATAATCAAAATCAATGTTGTAGGAGTTTGTGTTTTGTTGAAATATGAGCGTGTTTTTTGGCAGATAACTAGGTGATCGTTTTTTTACCCACCTTGACTATATACTTTAATATTTAGATAACAGGTATTAGAGAATATTCTTTTGATTGTTTGCTATTTTCGAAAATAATAGGCCTAATTTAAGTTAATTTAATGTTTATTTGGGCCAAGTTGAAAAAATATATATCTATCAGGGACTATGGAAGACTTTTTGTTTAAACCAAAGGTAGTTATGATCTATACCTCTCAACTTATCTAAATATCACATCCTTCCAGGCAATAGTATTTAGCATAATTAAGAGGGCAAATGGCTGTCAGAGATGGAATGCGCAAAAAGAAGATTTTTGAAATATTTTGTTTCCTCTTGAATTCCTTGGAGTTGGCTCATAAGTTTGTGTCTTTTGAAGTATATTACAATCATTTTGGATGTAAAGGTATAAAAAAAAAACTTTTTTGTTTTGTTGTTTTCAGTTTTTTTATATTTGGCAGGTATAGTTAGTACAATGTACAGTTGTCTGTGATGGAAAAATCATGGATGGAATGGGAAAATGATGCACAACTACTCTGTGCATAGGAACATAGCATAAACAACACTATAAATGGGGTAAAACATCATAGTAATAAGACAGCACAAATAAATCCAAATAGTTGTTTTCAGCTTGAAAAAAAAAAAGAACACAACATTATAACATATGATACTTTAAAAAACTGGCAACTTTAAGGGATGAGAGAGGGTAGGTCAACGCTCAAAATATTTTTTTGTTTATACTTTGTCAAATATGATTTATTCCTGTCTTTAGTTTCCAAAATGGACTCAATGACCCTTAAGAAATAATTAGTTGCAAGTCAGGGCCACGCAATTGGTGTTCCCCTAGTTTCCTATAATTTCTCGAAAACCTAAAAACTTCTTTTTAAGCTTTCACTTTACAATGAAAAATGATATTCCATAAAAGGGGTTTCCAAACAACTGCTAAAATTTTTTTAAAACGAGCACAAAAACTACAAATATGTTGACGTATTAAAAATATTGTCAAAGTAAATGAACTAGAATGTCAAAGAAGAAAATGGAATTGCTTTATTGTCTAAATTTAGTGTTGTGTCAATGATGTTATGTCCTCTTGTTGAGTTTACTGAAAACTTTGCAATAACAGCAAAATGCTGTTTTCATTAACATTATCTTTATCGCCTTCCTTGGGTGAATACATTTTCTCACCACTTCTCTTTAAATATTATTGCACCTGAAACTTACCTTTATCAACAGACTGCAATACACCTAAATAGCACAAAACTTTTCTATTTGTTTCATACTTAATGACAATATTTCAGACCTGTGGTGATGACTCGACTTCTTCAATATTGCATGTTTTTTCTGTAGCTTCGTTTTCAGAACAATCTTGGTACGAATCGACATTGTATACTTTATATATAATTACTTGTAACATTTCTGAGGCTTTTTGTGTTGGAAGTTGTAGTAAACTTTAGTGTATCTCGATTCACTTGATGAACTTTACGTGTTCCAGGCGTGTAGAAGTTATCATTGATGTTATGATATCAAGATGCATAATATCAACAATACAGGCCTTAATGGCATTTGTACTAAAATGGTTGGCATCGGAACATCGGAATAAACTTTGGGTTTTATGGAACAGCCAATACCATCATGTATTCATTTTAAATGACAAGCTTTTCTGTAATTCCAATTAATTTCAAAATCTAATGCTATTAGACAAAGCAACTTAAACACTTACTGAACTGACTAAAGCAACTATCACTCCAAAAACTTTCTTTGCACCTGGAAAAAAGATTTTCACAAATTCCATCAACTTGTTGTTACATGAAAATGTAATATTTTGTTCATGCAATGTTAATGCAATTTTAAATGGTAGCAACTGGAAAAGCTTCAAGGCCAATCTCTATCAATCTTTGAGTTGAGGCTATAATCAATGAAACATGAATAGCATGCTGCGGTATACAAGGTAAAAGCTTCGTGTCCGAAACAGGATTTTTGGAATTCAAGGCTTTGCTTATTTTCGTAATTTCTTGCCAAAATCTACGTACATGAAATCGTCCCCTCCGACTTTAGTATTTGCCCAATTATATATGTAAGCGAGGAAGGTGCCTAGAGGGTTGTAAAACCCTAATATTTCTTGGCAGGCGCTACTTCTACCTCTGAATCTAAAACCGCCTAGTAACTTTACTTAAATCGATAAGATTATTCTTAGTTTATATAGCAGATTTATTGTTATTTATTGTTATTATCATAATAGATACCCCATTTGAATTTATATCTTTGTTCAACTTTGCATTGTTTGAAATAGTGATGTCATACTTAACATAACTTTCAGCTGTAAATAAATTAAAAGCTTTGTCTCTGAACTAAAAACTTTGTATTTTATATAATTTTTTTTATCATTTTAATAATTTATAATTTTTCGTAAAGTTTGCACTCATGCCACTTTATTTTCTCTAAGATTTTATAAAATACTTAAAAAAAGCCTGATGCAGCAATTTGAAGTTTTTGCTGTATTTTATCTTTTCAAACCTATTTAATTTTGCAGTCGCAAGAATGTTTGAGTTAACTTCCAGTTAACGTCTTTCACATCTGGAGAAAATCACAATCTCAATATTGTAATATTTAACATATTTACTAATTCTAAATCTAAATGAAAGGCCGATTTGACATCTAGTATAAGGAGAGTCCTCCTGAAGCAGACTATGCAACATGCTTAAGCGAATGTAGGTCATGCACATTGTTCAAGACTTGCACTATACGAACCTGCACCTGTGCAGAAACCCAACAACATCAATCAGAAATTAGCTGAATGTGTTGGAGAATAGGGAGCAAGCAAGTTCATTTTTCCAGACCCTGTTATTGCTATTGCTTCTCCAAAGAAGTTCATCAATGTACCATAGTTTATGAATAACAGGTCACTAACAACTTACCTAGATTTATTCTAGAAATTAAATCTTTTTCTGAGTTTAAAAATAATATTAGTCTACATTTCTAGAAGTATTTTTACATATTTTACAAATTAACTTTTATCTACCTTTTTTGTTATATATTTTACATAACACATTTTGAAAAGCAATACTTTACATACTGAAATATGTTTATCCTATAAAAATATTCATTTAATAAATTAGAAATAAAAAAATAAATAAATAAATAGTATCTTTTATTTTAGCATATGGGAGGGTAATAATCTACTCTTTTCTGTACATCCTAATAAATATTTCAGATTGCTTACAGCTTTTACAGCTTTTAATTATGTATGGTTTTTGCAATAATATTAAGTGCAAGTAAAATTTTTTGAGAAGTTTGGCCAGGGAACAAATCCTAAATCAAACTAGTGTCGGACAAATCTCATTGTTTAGCCAGTAGCTATGAAAAAAACGACATTTCTATGGTGGATGCAATACTATTATATTGAATAAAGGCAAGAATGTTTTTGTGAAAAATCTTTCATGTAAATTTGGTGCTACATAACAAAAGTTACTCCTGTAGCCCTTCAACTTAGCTATCTTTCATTTTATTTGTAAATTTGAATCTGGATGTGTCCTTATTGTTTTCAATGGTCAACAGTATTTTTTGTGAACACCTAATTTGAAAACATGCTATCTGTGATTAAATTTCATCTGAAGTATGAATGCCAACCAAAATTTAAGCATGTGACAAACAATGGCTGTATAGTAGTAGATGGCGTGTTCAGTCGTTATATTTCGAGTTTTATTTTGAGTTGATTCAAACAAACTGCTAATATATTAATATTATATTGGTCCAGTTAACTAGTTCAATTTATGCATGTGCTATAATGTCTTTTATTTTTTATTATGGTTTTGAAAAGTTTGCTAATGAGTAATAAATGGAGCTTTTTACTATGAATTAATTTCAGGTCTGTAAGGGTATGAAGGAGCAAGAAGAAGTCTCTCTTGGGTTGTTATACACTATCTTAACGGAGCAGTTAAATGCTGCCAAGGTAATATTTATTACTTTAAAAAGATAATTTATTTCTTGAAATCCTATAATGTGTTTAATTTTATAAAGAATTTTATTTGAATATTATCTAAGGCCTGGTTCTGTATGGAATACTGTCATACATGCCCACACATGCCATATATGATTTAGGTGTATGAGGTGCCGCACACAAAATATTATAGTTGGATTTCTCAAATATTTATTTAATTTTGGATAAAGATAATGCTACGATAGCTAAACTATCACAGTTACCATCTCTATTAAGAAATTTCATTTACCTAAACACTTTACGTATGCTATACCACTTTTCACTTTTGTGGCTCAAAAGAAGGCAAACTTTTAAGTATTGGATATTCTGTACAATAAAACTTGTAGGCATCAGATGTATAATAAAGTATAGTATATAGTATATATACTTTATAGTGTACTATGTAGTAATAAAGTATTGCCTTATTGAATGTCGATATGATTTCAATTATGGTAAATTAATAAGATTTCTATGCAATGATCATCACTGCTAAGTTTAAAAACATGTTTTTGAAAATATGCATATGAATATGCATATGTATA
>JAUZNK010097655.1:0-12086 GCA_035046665.1 Euphysa ruthae
CTCTGACAGTTGGTTTAAACTGTCAGAGAATAATCATACTTCACACTTAACACACAAAAACGAATTCAGCCGAAGCATAGTATTATATAAAAAAATATATATATATATATATATATGTAAAAGTTTAAAAAGTGGTTTTTTACTGAATTATAGTCTATATTTATTAGGTTTGCGAACTATATCCAAAGAGGTAAAAAAATGTCTCCTTGGATCTTGTTTAAATATGTTATAGATTTCATTAACCAGATTTGTAGCAGCATGTGTTGTTTCTGCAACGTAATGAGTGACATTTGGCACAATAAATTTATCACATTCATGAGTTGGAATTTCCCCCATAACTATCAGCTTTGGATTTTTTATGACCTTTCAAACATAGTTCTAAGAAAACCTCTTTTTGTTTAGAGTTGATAGCTTTCAAGTGAACAACTTTTGTATCACAAGCCTCTTTTAGAGAGTTAATATCAACATGGTTCGATTTCATATGGATCTAAAGGTCTAAAACTTCTTAAAACTTCTTTCTGTACTACGTAACCATAGTAACCAGTTTTTAGAACAAGCAGATTTACACGCATCAATCAGCTTATTACACAGTTTTAATTTTTCAGACGTTGCCATTATAATAAGTTGTTAACGATTACAGCATTGAACTATTTTGTGAGTCATAAAACAAGCTTGAATGAAAACATTGAGAATAAGAATCCTAAACGAATGGGAAAGAACTTCTCGCATTTTTATTTTATTTCAAAAATGCGATAACATCTTCATAAGCAAGTTTTTTTTTTCAAAACGCTCATGCAAGAATATATTTCTACAACATGTGTAACAATTAAAAACATGTGTGAATTTACTAAAAGAAGTTTAATGTTATTTTCCTGGTAGTCTGTTTTTAATAAAGTGAGTTTAAAAGGAGAAATAAAATATACAGAAATAAATAAATAAATAAATAAAATATACAGAAAGATATAAAATTGAACAGCTCAACATTAGTTCTGTTAAATTTGGTATCTCTGACATTTTAATTTTGAATATATTAAATTATTAAATTTTTGTTATTCCACTAATTCTATCCAAACAATAATCCAGGTAATTAATATTATTTATGGTAATAAGATATAAATAAATAAAAGTATATTAAATAAAAAAAATTAATTAATAAATAAATAGTCTTTATACAAATAGTTGGAGAAAATCCAAGAATTATATTAATTATCAATGTTGACTTTCTTGAATGAATGAAATCATATTCTAAGAAATTGAAAAACTTGATATTTGGTGAGAATTGCAAATTTTATTAAATTTGTTCTTGACTAGTAGGAATTTAGGAACTGGAGCAATAAAAAACTATAAAAATAAAAAAACTGCACGAGAAAGTCTTCTTGATATAATTATATATAATTTCTATATTGATAGAAATTTGCAAATTTTTGGCTAGCAATTAACAATGTAAATAACAAACAGTCATGATATAAGCTAGCAAGCCTTTGGCATTAAACAGTGCTAATTTACTTACCCCTGATCCTGTAAATTCATCTTAACGCATGCATTAGTATAATTAATTAAATAAATTATTTCTTATAAATTATTTCTTATAAATTATTGTCTTTCTTGTAATGATTTGCTAAGAACGGCTGAATACTGAAGGTAGAAGAAAGATTTCCTGCGGAACAAAGTTTAAAAATAATTGCAAAATAATTTTAAAATAATTTTAACAAATCTTTGAATATATCAGGAATTAAACTCTGTAGGATTGTTCAATGAAATAGAAAGCTTTACGAACCACGGCTTTTGACATTAGTCAGTGTTAATTTCATTTCAGATATTTAATTTATAAGACTTTGATCGATTTCATCTCAAAACTTTTTTTTTTCTGGATAGGCTTATTTGCCATGCTCCTTGTGTTGTTTAAGTCTATATTTCGATTTTTTAGTTAATAGCTTCGCAACCAAATGGTGGGTATTGCATACTTGGTGCGTACAATAATGAAAAGGGGTTCGTTGAATCACCGGTATGTTACTCTTTTAAAAAAATGCTTTTACAAAAGTTTCAGAGGAAACTCATACAAAAATCTCAGAGGAAACTCTTAAAAAAGTATTTACTCATACGGAGGAAACTCATACTAAAGTATTTTGCACAAGAAATAGAAATAGTTAAAATTTTTGTATAATATTCCACAGTCAAAATTTTATAATATAGAGAAACCCTAGATAAACCCATGGAAAATCTAGTTAAAAACAGAAACGAGTTTTAGCAAAATTGCGTGTCAAATATGAAAGAATGTGTTTAGGGCTTTTAATGAAAGAAGTAAAGAATATCTGAATTTATAATTGGTTAAATAATGCTAATTTAAAGATATTTCATTTGTAATTTATTTTAATTTTAACTAAAATATTCTTTAATGTTCAAAAATTCACCATGGCTAAATTCACCATGACTAGAAATTTCGCAATATTTTCGTGGAAAAAGTCATAAATTCAAAATCGAAATTAAATATGTAAATATTTAATTGCTTGAATACCCAGGGCATAGAAAATTTAGTGGAGCATTAGCTGTTTTTTTATTCAAGTTTCTGATTGGACATTTAATTTGTGGTTAAAATGTTTGATTTAGAATATAAATAATCCAAATAGTGATTTTTAATTTTGTTTTAAACATTTTTTTTTTTGTCTAGTTGTCGGCCCTGAATGACTAAACACTTAAAGTCATGATTACAGAACAAGGACTTGGCAGCTATATTTCAAGTTTTATCAACTGCTTAGATTTGGCACTTTCCCATGATTTTTAAATTCGGCGTCAAATTTTAATGTGGAAGCATTTCTACCGAGATAAACAAAGAGAAAACATTCATGATTGACTTTCTTAAAGTTGCTATGTGACTGAAGCATAGTTTCTTTTATTGTTATAGGGAACGCCGACCTCTATTGAGTCTCCTCCATCTTCCTTTATCAGGCAAGAATCTTATCCTACTTTCTACCCTATCAAGCCAAAATCAACCCGAGTTCGCAATCATACAGCTACTGAAATCATAGGTGGAATCAAGCGTCAAGACGACTTAACTGGGGTTCTGGCAATATGCACACAGGATGGTAATTTTGCTATACTTGACAACTCGGTGTCTTCAAGTAAACACAACGTAAAAACTCGATCGTCGAACCGTTGGCTAACAATGTCAAAAGTTGACGTCACTCGAAACGGTGACGAGGAGATTGTTTTATGTTCGACGAACGGTGTAACCTATATTATTGACTCTGCACGTGATATTGTGAGCTTTGATCTCAATGAAAATGTAGCGGCATTTTGCGCTGGAAAATATGCTGTTGACAATCATGTCTCGAGCCCATGTTTATGCTACGTGACATTAAGTGGTCGCATTCATTTATATTACGATGTTTCTATAGACACTATGAAAGTTAAATGTGTACATGGGGCCTTAATAGAGAAAATTCAACAAAAACCAGACTTAAAGTATCTACTTGATATGTTAAAATTACCAAATGGCGAGATTGACCATCATAAAGTTCAGAATTTAGTAAAAAACATCTGGTCATTAAAACACTGAATAAACAGCTCAACATATTTTTAATTGTTGATAATTTGGTGATTGATCGATAGCAGTGTCCCATAAATATATTCACTTCTGTTAATATCAGTAGCAACCCATATCTGGACACCCTAGTAAATATCTATATATAAGCAAAAGCTTGTATAAACACCATTTATACCGTTTTAACAATATTTGATGATTTAAATATTCGTAGATTCATTATTTATTTTATACTAAACTTAGAATGACAAATATATATATATATTTTTTACTTATACCTTTTTTTAACAACAACAAATCGATTTTTTTCATTTTAACGAAAATCGCATCTGTTCGTTGACTAACACAGAGTTACTGCAGAGGCTAGAAAACTTGATATTTCTATATATCTATATTAATATATCCAGAAATTTCATTTTAATTTTTATGGGCAAGCGTTTTTTTGTTAATTATTTCCCTGCTATATATTGTTTATGTTGCTAAATAAGCTAATCGTAAAAAGGAAAAATCTGCAAGTTTAATTTAACGCGAAAAGGATATATTTTTAAATTCAGTACAATATACGCGTAATAATTAAGACTTACATAAAGCAAAATAAATGATAATTACAAATTATTTCATTGCGTTAAAATTTTTTGCGTTCATAACGATGATGTCATGTCATGGTTGTCTGGCCTAGCGGTTAAGGTACGAGTTCGATCATCCTTAGAGGTCAATGATTTTCTTTACCATAGGCTCAAATAGGAGATCTAAATACGTCAGGACCCAAACCACGGGCCCTTCTGGAAATATAGCTCACTATTTGTTGGCCGCCACGTTAAATTAAAACTCTTACGCACTACCTTTGATTGAAAGAAAGAACATTTTAATTAAAATTTACCATCATAGCAATTTTTTTCTTCATCCCAAACATAAACGAAAATTTCTCTTCTTTTTTTTTTAATATTTTAGTTTAAATGGAAATTTGTATTTAGTTAGCAGGTAAATTGAAGTTCACGTATGATTTTAAGGTACAGTGGACTCTGTCTCGACTACCCTCTATCTCGAACTTAGACATTTGTTCAAGCAGTTCTCTATCTCGAACTCTCTCTATCTTGAACAGATTTTCCGATCCCTTTCGAGTTCGTGGGGAGAGTCCACTGTAGTTATAAGTGTATTATTTTAAAATATTTTTTGGCTTTTCTAAAGCTCGTTATTTTAGCATGTTAGGTCTCGTTTCGTTGAAAAACTAAAAACATGCATATGAATATTTTATCTATACATATTTTTTTACAAAGATATATATTTTACATTTTAATTACATTTATATAGATATAACAATTACATGAAATTATTTGTGTGAGTCGTTGACCATCGAATTTTTTACTTTTTCTTCACCCATGCAGACTTGTTTTTCTTCTCCTTCCTTGAAATTTACTGAATCTTCTGTGATAAATTTTGATGTATCTATAAGCAAAAAATTACATAATTTAGATAAAACGTTTCCTTAATCCATTTTCGCAGGTATTGTGTTACGCAAAATATTTGACATGAGTTAAAGCCCATGCAACCGTGCAACTTTGGAAAGAATAAAAAAAAATGCATCCTTTTTGTAAATAGATACAAAATCAAGAAAGCTGTGTGTATGCTTATTAAGCATCAAAATCACAGTGTTTTAAAGTTGAGCATTTGGGGTGTGTTGTATGCAGGGCTCTTAGTGGAGACCACTCGTTTTATCAGCATAGTTACTTTTAAGCAAAATTTCTTTTATAAAACAAAGATCTACAGACAAAAATTCAAAACAGCCCAAAATGAATGATGCCATAATAATTACATGAGACTTTTATTAAATTTTAGCACAAATTCATATTTTGACGCATGATGTAAAAGTGATTTTTTGACCAAAATCTCAAAAATGATGACAATCCCAAATGAGTACGGACTTTCATCCCTTAGATCTAGCAGAGAAAAAAATCATCCAAAAGATAAACCTAAAGTTCAATTTACCAAGGGATATGTATCTATATTTTTAACTGCTTGTGGTATTTCAATTAATAAGATTTACTAATGGCGGCATATATAAAGTCTCATAGATTGTGCACAACATGATTGTAGGTTTTCCTTTTACTAGGAAGTAAAGATCGTGTAAAAAATTATGAGTATAAGGGATCATTTCTAAAGTACAAGCATAAATGCTTTTAAATTAGTAATAAACCAATCAGAGAAGTTGTCACGTTTTTAACGGTCTAGATTAAAATTTCGAAACGGCTTATTTAAAAGAAAACTATTTTCGTGTTTTTATTTTTGGCCTTTCTGTACGACGAAACAGTGCTAGTAATTGCCTTTGAATAAAGGTGATAAAAGTTAGACCAAATTAATTTTTTGATAAAAATTTTCAACTCGTTGAAGTTTTTCTTGATAAAGAAAATGTGAAAATACGATACAAATCATATCGCATCGTTTTAATCAGAAGCTATCGGGGTCAAGATTTAGAAAATGGCGTTAATAATACACATTGAAAATGGCGTCAATAATACACGTTGAAAACGCTGTTTTCGGAAAATCATCCATGTTTTAGACCAAATTTAACTGATTGAATTACCTTTTAAATAGATACCAAAATAACCTTCTTTTTTTTCCCTCAATTTTGTAATATCCGAAAACATAATGAGAAAATATTTCGTTGTTTAGGCTGGAAATCAACCTGGAAATTTTTTTTTTTTTTTTACTTCAATTTTCTTCACTGAAATGATCTTTATTTTTTTATTATCAGTAATTTACATAAAAATCACCTAAATTTCAGCTGTATACCTATGTTATATCTGAAGATTTGGGAGTTGGAGCAAGGCAACAACACTCTCATAATCAAGAAAAAGTCTTAAAAAGGCCAAGGTAAAATTCACTTTTGAGATTTTTTGAGTTAAAGCTCTCCTTGATCACTGAAACGCAAACATTTCGAGAAGGGATAAGGTTTTTTAAAAAAACTATTTTTTAAATATCTTTAATATAAAATTAGGATAAGTACTTTATCTGTATAAATTACTACCCTAAGGTAATTAGTTTTAAAAGAGCGACGGTTATATATTTTAGAATTTCTAAACAAAGTTGGGTTGTAGGCACGTAGTTATATTTTATTTCCCATCAACTCAATTAGTAGTTAATGTTAGTTTAAAAGGGTCAACCTTTAATTAACCTAAGTCTTTAATATGAACCATCCCCTCGCTAAGCACTCGGTATTTAATATCTATTCCCTCACTAACCACTCTAAAACACCTGAAAATATTATTAGCTCTCACCTTTCTCGTTGTGAGTGTTAATCCCAATGACACTAGAACATAAAAAAAAAATAATTGTTAAGACTTTGCCTCTTTTTTTTTTTTTTTTTTGTTTTTTAATATCGAATTCCAGATTCTCGAATAAGCGAGTAAAATTTCGCATCTTATAAATACATTGAATCTAAACGGATTTGGCACAACCCTTTGATAGTTTTGCTTAGCTAAATCATAAGTTTTCATATAAAAATATTCTTGTTTCCGTGATCGCAGCACAGCTGAATTACTTAATTTGCCTATAAATAATTTTTGGTTCCAAATAAAATTGCCTTTATAGAATGCAGGTGGCATTGCCTAACTATACTGAAAGAAGCCTTTTAGATTCTAGAGGTGTCAGATTTTATTTAAATGATAAGCTTTCTTTCTTTAAACAGTAAAAATTTTCCGTTTTGAATCGTAGCCCTTCAAAAACAAGTTCTCCGAAATTATTGCAGCTGAAAGGAAAATTTTTAACAAACTAAAATCTGTAGACCATTAGCACAGAAAATATATAGACCATTGGTAAAGAAAAGCTGTAGACCATTGGTACAGAAGATGGGAAATTTTAGCAGCCCAAAAGTTAAAGAACTGGACCGCTGAAGAAACAGTCCCTTTATTACCACAAAATTTATGCCAAAAATTTGGCATAAATTTCATTTTTCAATTTCCCATTCTCTTACGCTTGCATGGGTTCTTCTTACACTACAAATTCCCCATTCACACACATGCAAAACTTCTGCAATAAACTCGCAAAATAAAGATGAAATCCTTTTCAAACAACCGTCTTTTAAAAAAATTACAAGCAACTGGCTTAAATGACAATAGGAATTACTAGAAATGCGGTAAAAAAAATCAGGGACAAGATTACCGTATCCGAAATTCACCCGGATAGATTTTACTCGAGAAATCGATATTTACCTAAGGGTTTTAAAGTCTTAAAAAAAGCCCCTGTTTCATAAATCTTCAAGGGTTTTTATAAAAATATTTGGGAGTATCGAAGCTGTTAGATGTACGATTTTATTTGTTGTTCTATTATGCTGAAAATTACTCTTAAATAAATTTTTTAGAAATTCTTCAAAGAGATGTCATTGATTTCTCCACAAGTTTTTAAATATGCAAGCAACACCTTTTAGAAAATTTTCAACATTTGGTGGATTTTGAAAAAAGTTTTGGTCACCCAGAAAAATTTCTTCTACCTGACAATTAAATAGTTGTTAACATTTTGATTTCTTAAGAAAAACTCCCTGCAAAAGAACATTATAATTTTCACACCTCTTTCTACTAATAAATGCTCTTGGCACATCAAGCTTTAAATAAAAATAATAATACTTACGCTATAATAATTGCTGGTATTATAAGTACACTGGCCATGATTAGAAAAGTAAAGCCTTTGTAGTTTAGATGATGCACTGAGTACGGATATAACGAATTAAAAATGGCAGCTCCAATAAGCGTACACAATGTTTCCAGGGTGGCAACTGCTGCAAATAACGTACCTACAGCAAATTAATTCATAATAAGAGTATGATATGATAGTGACGCTAATGTTGAGTAGAGCAAATCTAAAAAAACCTTGCTAACATTGGCATCTGTGTTCATTCACTTCCAGCTTTTGAAAACTTCTGGCTAGACTATGTAAATAAATCAAGCAACTTACACACCTAAAATATAATTATGCTACCTATATCTAAATCATTATAAGATAATGTAGAACGCATCTATTTTATAATTCGAAATGGGAAAAGTATAAAGTACTGCAGCTTTGAGAAATAAACATATGTATCGCTAAAAAAGATTTTTTTGATGCTCAAAATGACTATCAATAATCCGGCATACGGGGATCAAGCTTTAAAGGTAAGGAGGGTAAACTTATGCTAAATGATAGGTTTATGTTAGAGGCTTCAAAATCAACCCGTTGCAATGTCTAAATTTCTTGCATATGTTTATTTTACAGACTAAATTTCTTATGAAACGGCCGGTTTGTTTTGACCAACAATTAGGAGTAAGATGCATTTTGATCAGATTATCAAAAGATTTTTTTTTTCAGCATAATATAATTTGACATGAAGACAGTCCAGTTAGAAGGAAGTGGCACAAATTCAGAGTACAAGAAGTGGACGAAGTAGCAGACAAATTCTGTGTCATTCATGTCCGTGATTTAGAATGACGAATGACAGTTAACAGCAAAAAGCTTTCCACTGCTAAAAATGAATTTCATCTTATTCAGAAAGTCGCGAAATTACTGAGAGATGAAATCAGCCCACATGGAGCGATAGATGCATGGTCAACAAAATCAAATACGTTACTAAATGCAAAATCCATTGTTCCGAAAATTTTTTATTAGTTTTTAAGTACTGTAATCTAAAAAAAAAAAGCTACATCCTTACTGGTAGATCCTCTTGTTAAATCCTTTGCTTAAGATTTAGTTTTAAAGGTAAAACAAAAACACAAAAGCACATTCAGTTTTGATTTGTCCTTGCATTTCCTATAACGAGGTAAACATGGTTGAAACAGTTGCTTCAGCAGCTGTGCCAGAAATTGTTAGGTGCGAAGCAGTGGTCAGATATAGATCATAACAATTCAAAACCAAATTCCATCAAACGAAAGAAAAAGGCGATCTTCAATCCCTGCCACAAAGGAGATGAATGCATGCTATGCGCCATGCAAAATGATCAATCTTCCTTTAGAGAAGGATTAGAAGGCAAAGATCTATAATAAGATGTCTATGAAAAATTTCTTCTTGTGGCTTCTTTCACGATATTTCAACGATACCCGAAATAAGGATAAGGACAAAGTTGTGCCAAATTGGAGTGGTCTTTATTATAAAGTAACACCAGAGGGTGAACAAGGGTTACACACAGTCCACTATTTACTCGCCATCGGTAATTGACCGACCAAAATTGAAGTCGTTCAAAAATTTTCGTGACTATTAAGAACAAAACAAAGCAGTTTGGTTTAAAGTCAGCTGATGCAGTTTTTGACCATGCCATTTATACCAAGGAACTTGAAGTACTCCCATATTCCATCAACAAGGAACTGCAGAATTTTATTAACTTGAAAACGGGTGATTTCCAGGCATGCTGCATCTTCATTTCAGTCATTGACAAGAGATTTGACACAATAGGGTTAACTTCAGGAAATTCAAGGATTTTCTACTTCAAAAAATTAATGTACTTTATGTACTTGGTGCATAAAATGGGCCTCTAAAAAGATATAAAAGTCCGAGCACCTTTTCTTATTAAAAGGCTGAAAAATCTTTTAGATAAATCTAAAATCATAAACCATACCTGGTTGAAATATTTGGCCTGTAAATTTATGGAGAGTTATAAATAATTAACTAACTATTCAAAGTGTTATTTTGTAATAATGCTAACTAAGTGAGTTAGTATTCTTAAAGTGGCCGTCTTTTCAGTTTACGATGACTTTGAAATAAAGACACGTGTTAGCGAGGCAAATTGCACATGTTAGCGTGGCGAGTTACACATGTTAGCTTAGCGAGCTACACATGTGCCAAAATAAGTGGTAGATTCATTAGATTTATTTTCATGAGTAAATTTATATGTTGATAAAGATTGTTAAATATTTCGAAAAATATTTGTAAGTATGTTGGTTTAATAAAGGCAAAATTATCGTAAAAAAAAAAACTCTTCAATTTCTTAGGTGGGTGTGTAGTAGCAAGAAGAGCAAGTGATTCGTGGGATTATGTATGAATTATTCCAACAGCAGAAGAAATAGAACTACCCGTGAGAGCTGAGTCCGTAAGGCTGAAGAACTTCCCATCGAATTTAAACCAGGTTTTTCTTAGAAGTAATTTTATGATATTCAATAGATCTTCTGGAGATATTGGCGTTTTATCTTTGAGAAAGTTTTGTTCTTAAAGAGATTTTTAATGTTGCAGATGATTACGTAAGACCAAACATTCATCATTTTTGATGTTGAGAATTTTTATGTGGTTAGAAAATAGTTTTTTGTTTTCTGATTGGTAAATAGATGCTTTTGCATAATTTAAAATAATTCCTATTGGTCATCTCGACCGACTCACATTAACTTTCCTCGACGTTTAATTGCTAGCATGAAACGTCGCTTCTCTTCAGCATGATTTAAAGAATACCCGTGAATAGACTTTGATATTTTTTACAGATTCTATTTTTTGTTACTTTACGTTACTTTCGTCGCGTTTCTTTGTAAAGACTCTTTGCATCCACACTTTTTCAGCAGACAAAAACGAGATGGTATTAACAACAAATAGGCTTACAAACTGGAAAAAAGTGTTCTGAAAGGAAAGCTTTAGTGTCCATGAAACTTCTAACGCACAAAAAGAAGTAAATTTTCGCATTTTGACTGCCCTGTAGCATATAAGAACGTTAGTACTAGTATTTTTGATTAACTTCATTCTGAACAACTTAGTAATAAAAAAACGCTTCTTTAGGTTCTCTAAAATTTCTCTATTTAGTGGAGCTTAGCTTATTTAATGGCTTGAGCAGATCACAAGACTTTGAGCGAAGAAATGTTTGAAAAAAAAATAAGTTTAATTTTTTTTCATAATTTTGATGTTCAACTAAGCGGAGTTGGCACAGTGGTAAGACGCTTGACTCCGGAGCGAAAGGTTGCGAGTTCGACTCCCACCTCTGGCGGAAATTTATTTCCATGTTATCTCTGAGTTTCTGAGCAAAACTCATTGCGTAATGCTACGCTAGCTCAAATAGGTGGGTTGTTTGGTTGAGCGAATTTCGTAGGCGCAAATGGGCGCTCTAAGTACTCCAAGACCCGCCACGTGGGCCCATCTGGAAATATTATTGTCTCGGCAATTTGTTGGTTCCCCACGTTAAATATAACATTCTCATTCTCTCATTCTCTTTCATTCTCTCAACGTTTTATGTGCAGCCTACAGCATTTATTAGTTAGAACTTAAATAGAAAAAAAATTTCTTTTGTAACACACCAAAGCATACCATTGAGTGAGGACTGGAATGAAAAGGATGCATTTGAAACCGACTCTACCGTTTATGAGTTACTGAAGTTTTGTGCGGAGGAAGATCAGAAGTCAGCATGCAAAATTAAATGATTGGATTAACTAATCAAATAATGCATAAAGTCTCTAGTAGCTTCCTAATTTAAATTTTTTTTTTTTACGAATTTCACTATTTTTCTTTGGACATATTTTTCTGACTAGTTTCTTATATAAACAAAATTTCTATAAGGCAAAACCCAAGAACGCTGTCGAACCTAAGCGATTTTTTTTTTATATCCTATATC
>JAUZNK010097666.1:0-12086 GCA_035046665.1 Euphysa ruthae
ATATATAAAATACAGAAAAAATATATTAAAATATATAAAATATATTAAAATTTCATCAACATTTTTGAGTCAAATTTCGGCCATTTTAGCGATTTTGGTGATTTTTCAGAAAAAGCGTCACCCGGTTCGCACACCCGTACACCAAATTTGATGTTTTTGAATTTTTCTAGGAAAATGAAGGTTCAATAGATATTCTGACAAAAATTGAGTTTAAGTACATGCTCTTAAAAAAAGCTAAGGATCCCGTATCCTTTGTGCACATGGCCGGGTTAAAACGTTAAAAAACCTGGTATGAATAGGGTTAAATCTTATATCTTTTTTTCTAATGTTTATACGCTCTTTACGGTGTTTTTTAGTATGTGAAAATACGTGAAATATATTTGAAAAAATACCTAAACCCATAACTTACAGAAAAGTTCTAGAAGACGAAAAGAAAACATTTCAGCCAATCCGTACCGACAACTGCATGTAACGAGATTGTAATTCTAAAAGAGAAAGTGACTGTTTTGAAGTACTATCTAAATTCCAAATGGGAAAAACACAAAACATACCATCAAATCAAAAGTGGATTGACAGAAAGTGAGCTACTGGTACATATAGACTTTGCGCAAAACCATGAAAACAAACAATAAACAGAAATTCAAAGTGCCTATTTCTGGCTCAGTATTTTTATCCCTTGCTGTTACACTCGTAATATCATTTCTAAGAAAATTGAGAAGCACAATATCGCCATCGTAACAGAAGCAAGTGATCACTCTTGAATAGCAGCGTATTCCTTGATATATAAAGTCGTCGAAGAGGGGAAGAAGGTTATAAATCATTGAGATGACAATTTGATCATCCATTTATGGAGCGATGGGTGTGCAGCGCAATTTAGATCAAAGTATGCATTCCATCCAGCAGCCATATTTCCGGAGAGTTAAAGCTTCCCAAAGAAAATTATAGCAAATAACGTTTTGAGGAAAATATTTGGGAAAAAAAGATTTTGAGGAAAATATCTTCAGATGAGTTTTTGAGGAAAAAAATTTGGAATTTGTAAGGAAAATGAATGGAAATAACGATGTGAGAAAACATGGAAATAGAAATGACGTTTTAAGAACGATTTAATGCTGAGAAGCTGAGGCAGAAATTTTCGCACCATTCATTTCTCAGCGTCTTTTTTTGTTTATCATCGAGTTTCATGGTGGTGACTTGACAGATTTTTGCGATTATTTTGATTTAAAAGAAGGATTTATTATAAATGAAACATGTGCCAGTTGTCTGAAACTGGTTGACGAAACTAGATCTTCCTGGATTTGTTGCCCACTTTGTTAACAATGGTTAATGTTATGAAAATTTATATTTTTTCAATCATGTTAGATGGACATTTTTCAAGCTTCTTGTTTCACTCGTAAGGACTTGCATTGACCAGAAAGCCTTTACTTGATAATAGAAGATTTAAAGTAACCACAAACATTTACATTAATTTCCTTTATTTAAATTTTTACGGCCAAGTTTTTAAGGGAAAGGTCATATTTTGAGAGATATCAGAACAAAATTTTTCTTCGTTTTTATTTAAAAATCAAGTTATACAGTATAATTTTTTTATGGTGTATTGATCCATTTCCTACGACTTCCAAGCAAATGTAGTGGGTCACAAAATTGTTGCATTTTGTCTTTCCGACTGTGTCCATCAAACATGGTTATGTGGAAGAGTTTTTTGACCAGTACAACGAAGTAGATTTGGTTGTTCGTGAAACGCCATTTATCAAACCAAACCTTAAAGCCTTGTCTTCAAAATATTTAACTTAAGTTAAGGATTTTTGAATATTTGGGACAGCGTTGAATAATATACTAGCACTTTAACAACAATTATTATCTCGTCCATCCGACATCATTTTAATATTTAAGAATACTCAAAGGAAAAGTTTGTTTAAATAAATTTTATTTTCCTTAAAATCTTATACCTTCCTTGAACTTTTCATAGAGTTTATTGTTACCAAATACATTTCAAATACATGATAAAAGTTACCATCCAACATGACTTCGATTTTTGTAACATACTGTGATCAAGCTAACAACGAATTTCCGATCTGCGTGTGTGAGAGCTTTTTTTTCTGTTGTTTGTATTGGGTTATTAAGATAAACCTTTAAGATTAAAGATAAAAACGGCTAAATAAGTTTCAACATGTTATATACAGCGGAATCAGCGAACACCATTGGTGCATGCAAAAGATGTCCACTTTATGGAGATGTCCGCTTTATGGAGAGTCCACTTGAAAAAAAGTATTTAACAAAATTTTGATAAAAAATTGGTGTCTGTTGTGGTTTTCGAAGTTAATTCTTTTTGTAGGGTAAAGGAAGGAGAAAATGCTTACGTTTATTTCAAAAATGCCAAAACAAATGTTATAGCACAATTAACTAAAATATGACGTTATCGACTTTTGTTTTTCGTTTTGAAGCTGCAGGTTTTCTAACTTTTTTTTTTTAGCATAGATAACGAAGAGTAATGGTAGCGTAGATAACATTTCTTCTGAGACATTTCTAGCCTCACCAAAAGTTTGACATTCTTTAATAGCATAAGGATATCACTTTCTTAAATTGGTTATGACAAATATATCTTCATTAAAAAGTTAAAAAAATCTAAATGCATGCGAAACTATATTAAGGACTTACTAAATTAGAGATTAAGTCAAGCAAATTTTTTAAATTATGAAAATTTTGATAATTTTTAACTTGGCCTTTGTAGAAGTTTTTTAAAAAAATTTAAACAGGCTATTGATGATATAGCACCCATAAAAACAATGAAAAAAAAAAAAAAAACAATTGGCAAGAGTGGTTTGACAAAGGAGTTGCAGAAAAAAAATAGCTACAAGACATAAATTTTATAAACGATTTAAAAGGACATTAAACAGATGCAGACAAAAAACTATTTAGCAGGGCTAAAAATGATTTTCTTGAAACTATTAACTAATAGAAATAGTTTCTTTTAAAAACAAACTTAATGAAAATATAGCCACACCTAAAAATCTTCAGAAAACATTGCTAGATATAGGAGTTACAAAATCTAAAAACCCATTTTTTTCACGATCCAATCTTCGTTTAAAGCAAGATAATAATTTTGTTTTTGATCATCTTCAAATTGCTGATGCCTTTAATTTTTTTTGAAAATCTTTTAAATCTTATATTGAGTTGATACATTGAACTAAAGTTTGAAAAGAGGATTTTTTAAAATAATAAACTATTATGATATAAACCCTCCCGCAAATTTGATACTTTAAAACTTGTAATATTCTAACCACATATTCTATAAAATCTTAAAACTAATTCATCTGTTTAAACTCCAGAAAATAGTGAGGTGAATAGTTACTGAAAATTCCAAGTGCTCAGATTTTTTTTGTTCCTGAGACATCATGTTTGGCGTACTGGAAAATATTTTTTTGAAAAAAACTTTTTTAAAGCGTAAAAAAAAAAAAAAAAAAAAAAAAAAAAAAAAACATTTTTTCAATAAAATATTAACTTTATGACGATGAAATAATAATATGCAATAAACTAAAATATAACACATACTTAAAATCCACCAGTTTTATAAGTTTTCACCTCTTTTTGGACAATTTTATCATTTTTCGACTTTCTCTTAGTGCGCAGAATTTTTCTCTGTTTTTTTAAAGGCTCTATGTTTTTATATTAAAATAAGTGCTCGACAATTAAAATAGCGCTTCTTTTACGTCGGGAATTAAAATAACGCAAGTTTAGCGTTTGAAATTAAAATAAAAACAAAAGTAAAATTCAAAAAAATTAAATCCAAATTATATTAATTTAGACGACATACACAATAAGTGCTAATACAAGTCAAAATGTTACTAAAGACGTTATTTTTGAAGAAATTACAAAAGCAAAGTAAAAATTAACATATTTTATCTTAGAAATATTATTTAGGTTTTATATATATTCTAAAAAGCTCCAGGAGAATTCTCCCTCGAGAATTCCTCCCTATGAAATCTGGAAATACTGCACCCCGGAAAATTCTCCCTGGTAAATTCCTCCGTATATTTTGTCTATAAAATCAATTTAAGTTCTTATAGCTACCAATCAACACAGACTGATATCGCGAGCCTAATTCGGAGCTACTTAAGTGGTGCTTATAGAAAAAAACTATTCTCCTTTACTGCTTATTGCAATAAACTTTCTTTATTACAAATGTGTCAGGACTGATATAAAATGAAAATTTTGTTGAAATTTTAGATTTTCGCATAATTAACTACATAACTATTGCATAATTTATGCGTAAAGTAGTGCATATTTCAAAACACGATATCTCTGAAACTATAATTGCCACTGTACTGAAATCTTTTCACAATGTTTCTCTCTTTAGGGCACATGTTGTATACTAGGATCAAAAGTTTTCCAATTGGAAACTTAGTTTTGTAAAAGAATTTCTAAAAGTAATGGTACTTCAAATGTCAAAATAAAAAACAAACAAGCAAATTGGTAAATCCTAGCATGCAACACAACTATATCAATACAGAATATTCACATAAACTTTTAGCTTTTTTGCTTTTTTAGTTCTATCAATATTACATTTTAAGTCTGACCAGTTTGCGGAAAAATTGAAAGTGCTGAAGAAGCTAATTAAAAACCAGACTATGATATAATACTAAAATCCACAAGCAATATATGCTTGTGCTAGTTGCTGTTCATTTTCCTTTATTGCTAGTCCCTTCCTGATATCTCTTATCTTTTTTCTTCTTTTTTTCTCACAATTTTTTTTTATTTATTATAACAAGTTCCATGAAGATTGACACCACGTGCACCTTCATTATATTGTATTACTGCTGAATTAACACCTGTTTCCATGACTGATCGATTCACATGAATAGTTTTTGGACATTTATTGCTGAAAGCTTTGTTAGGGTTTTGTGAACACTTTTCATAAAAACTTGGAGGAGGCCGGGACTATTTTTAAGTAAAATAGAGAGTGGGCTCGGGAATATTTCCCAAATAAACATTAAACAATGCAAGCTTTTTTTTTTTAGTTTCTGGACTTAATTTAAACTGGGAAACTTGAACAACAAATTTTTGTAAAATTTCAACCCTCTTTAAACTTTCTTTGTTCTGCAACACTTGAAAAAACTTCCAGAAAAGAGGATTCACGATGATACTTATGTCTGGAACCCTCTTTGCAAACCCTCTACACTATTATTAGTTCTTAGAAACTCATTGTAAGTCCTGTGAAACATGTTCCACAGTTTTATCGGAAAAATTGGTGGACGGCGTGGTGCATTTCTCCGGTAATGCCTGATTAGTTGCACTCAAAAAGGTCTTCCATCTGATCAATATGCATGCCACGAACTAACTAGATCGCCAAGCTGTTCGAATTCTTTAACGATGTCATCCGAAAAGCGATAGCCTAAATCATTCTTGCATGCAATGTAAATTCTTGGTCATCGACGTAATGATGCTGATGGCCAAACTCCATTATTTTCTATCAAAAGTTTCTTGACAAATGGTAAAAGCATTTTCAAAATCGACGATAATAACTTGCAAGTTGTTATTGCTGACTGCATTGAAAATTTGTTCGAAGGACCTAATGTATGTAAGTTGTGTCTTATTTGAAGGGGCAAGAAAACACAAGGAAATATTAAAATTGTGCTTGTAATTTATATAATTCGAAAAAGATTCCATGAAAAACTTTAAAACTATCATCTGCGTACCAAGTTTTGACTCGCTTAGAAGCTAGGCAACAACATTAGAAGCATAGATAAACATTTTATCACGATTTTCTCCACTACTATCAAACAATAAAAAGAGCTCATCTGCCAATGTCTTTTGGAAGACGGGGGTGGGGAGGAGGGGTTGGAGCTCTAGTATCTCTTCACAACTTATTAGATAGGGAGGCATGTTATTATCTTCTCATGCTTTTTGAATATTTTCTCTCAATGTTGAAATGGAAGGAAGGTTTGTTGTAGCATCTTCAGATATATTCGCCAGCTCAGCACCAAGTATTTGCTGTGCCATATTATTTTTGTTTGGACCTTTCTTTTAATGTTAGAAGTCACTTTAGCTACTACTTCCACCTTTGTTTGAGATGGGACATGCGTATGTTCGTTCACCAGTCCAACGAATTCGTTGCTTTCATCCAATTTAACTCATGCCTTGCATAGTCCATCTTTGCAACGCAATACACACTCGTAGCATTCAACTTCATTGGCAAGCATCTTCTTAAACATGTACAAATATCCATTTCTTAAAAGCTTTCGCTGACCTTTTTCTATAGTGGTGAACTCCATTTTGCTTGTGTTTTGTTTTATAGAATACCAGGTATCACAGAAAATAATGACTCCACTAAATTATGACTCCCCTGTCATTATTAACTAGCAAATAATGACTCCCCAGTCATAATGTACCAGTAAATAATGAATCCCGGGAATTATTTTTTACTAGAAAATTATGACTCCCCTCAGTAAATAATGACTCCCTTTGATAGTTTGAAATATTTAATTTGTATTTCAATGAATTATATTTCAAACAACTTAATTATGGACTGACTTTATTTTAAAAGCAAATGGAGAATTGCGTTTGTACATAATAGTTGTGACCATTATTTGCATTAATAAGTATTGTATAATTATTTATATATTTCTTTTATTAAGATTTTAAAGTAAAATTGTGCTATTTTTGTTAGGCTTCTCCATTATAAGAGAGGTAGAAAAGACAAGCGTGTATACATTTGCAAGAACTAAAAACGATAAGCAACTTTAATTTATCATTTTTACGTGGTGGTAGAATTAATTAAAAAGGATTTTAATTGATGTATTAAATTTAATTTGAATAGCTATTCGCTGAGTATAAGCCATTATCAAAGTCTACAAAAGGGAAGAAAAAATAAATAATTTCATGAATATTTTAATGTATGAAACTAAAGAGCACAGTAACAAATACTTTAACAGAAAGAGTAACGTTTTAAAAATATATGTCTGAGTTTTTATTGCTGAAGTTTAGGGAATGGTGTTAGCGATTGAATTTTAAAGCATTCCATAAGGTGATGTCTCATCATTCGTACGTTTAATTCTGCATCCATGGGCGATTTCCCATCTAGTATTTCTTCTGCAAATACGACTGCGAAGAGACCATAACTGTTTCCATCATTTTGTTGCTGAACTGGGAGAAAAGTAACGTTCACCTTCCCTGTATGATCGGCAAAATGCTTGTAGAGCGACTGTACAGACTTTTTCGAAGAGCAATTTAATGTTGATTTTAGGCTATCGCAAATTTGCACTGGACTGTTTGAGCAGAAGTTTAAGAACCAATGATCGGTGCCATCATGAAGCAATTGCATGTGCTCTTGAGTAATGGGTTTGAATGGTTTAGAAATATTTTTAATACCGATTGGTAGTTCAAGTTTGGTCCCAACCCTTTACATATGAGACTTTGGGACGCGTCCATTATGATCGTTAAGCTACGCTGTTTCAGATTGAAGAATTTTATGATCGTCTTTACTAAGATGGTAGGATTTTGGATCCAAAATTCGTTGTTAGAATTGGAAACATCGTCAATTATGATTGATGGAGCTACGGGAGGTTTGGATTTCTTCCAGTAGATCTGCTCGACTGTAAACCAGCAGAATTTCTCCTCCTGAACTATTTGCCAAGTAGACCGCCACATCTTGTTTGGTATTATTTCATGCGGTGATAAACTCACACCACTTGATTCGTCGAAATATTAAAGGAGTTGGTGCACACTAATTTTTATTTCTTTTGCTCTACGAGACAGCTTCTCAATTTCATTGGAACTTAGCTTCAGGTAAATGCGCAGTATACAATCGGTTTTTCACTCTTAAAAATATGTTTAAATTGTTTGACGTGTAGACGGCTTCAAAAAGAATTCTCTTTGAAATCTCGTAGCAGAGTATCTCCCAGGGATGCTTTCTACTTTCAGGCTCATTTTTCGTGAAAACGCTAGACGTTTCTTTTTCGTTGACATTGTTGTTCTCGGCATCATTTTTGACGTATCGCTTAAATAAGCCAAGATTATACTCAGATTTAAGTGTTTTACCGTCTGAGTTAATGAGGATACACAAACCGGAGGTCATTTTACCTCTTACGAAAACGTCCCTCCTTTTCTGTCATTTCGTTTCTGGTTTTGCAGTAAGACTATATTTCCAATATTGACAAACGAGGGTGGTTGTCGCCGGCTGTTATAATAATGTTGTTGTTTTGTATTAACTTTTTTAATATTAGCGCCAGCATCTACATGGATAATTTCTCTAATAGACATTGAGTTTGATAAAGTTTGATATGGTTCTTCACTATTGTGATCAGTTTCTAGTGGTCCATCGAGATTGTATTTTATATCAATTGGAAGTATTGGATGGCGGTTATAAATGAGGTAGAACGGAGAATATTTTGTTGAATGATGCCTGCTTACTCGATGTGCGAAGAGTACACCACCGATAATGTATGACCATTCTTCGGATTTTTCGTCAAAAATTTTCACTAGAGAATCTTTCACAGTCCTGTTGTGACGTTCAATAAGTTCGTTTGCTTGTGGATGGTACGCGGAGGTGACTCGTTGTTCAACTCCCATCATATTGTGCAATTGGTCACTGACATTATTCACAAACTCCCGACCTTGGTCGTTAATTTGAATCTGTGTACATCCGTGCCTGCACATTACCTAAATACAAAGAAGCTTTGAAATACTATGAAATTTTTAGACTAATAATGTTTTAAAAAGGCCAAAAAAGCAGCCTTGAAATTAAGAAATTTATTTAATTTTGCTGATATAAGCTTTATATTTAAATTATATATTGAATATGTCGAAAATTCAGAGGGTTCATGAGGACTCCATTTTGTTAAAATGACATACTTTATAAGGAAAGTCAGCTTGTATATCCATAGTCCTAAACAAGAGTCCTTGCACGATTATTTAATTTACTAAAATTGTGGACGAAGTTATTGAAAATTAGAAAAATTGCAAATGGCCGTACCGTGGAGGGGACTACATTAGACTGCACAAAAAGCCAAAAACATTTACTAAAAAATCATTTGTTGGAAAAATTGTTTAATAGGCGCAAGTGCCGGTTTATAAGAAACTAAGGGTCGGTTTGTCAAGAAACTTTATACGACGTTATAATTTTCTTAACTTTTGAGCCCTCGAAAAATTAAAAATCTTGTAGATTATAGTACAATATTTTTAAAATAGTAAATTACTTCGTAAAGGAATTCTGCAACAGTAACGACTGTTTTGTTTTTCACTGCTTCCGACCATTTGGATAAGTAGTCTATGAAAACAATAAGGTGTTTATACCCGCCCACTTCGGGAAAGTTGCAAATGTTGACACCAGCTTGCTTCATTACTTCATTTGGGATTGGAATACTTTGCAATTCAGTTTTTTGATATCTTACCATGCTTTTGACAGTTTTCGCATTTTTTGATATATTCTGCCACGTCATTTACTATATTATGCCAGTAAAACCTTGCTGCTGTTTTTTGATATGTTTGATATGTTGACCTCGGTGTGAAGCCAACGCTTTTACTTTTGAACTCTCGCCGACACCTGTGTGAATGTCTCTGATTATTTGTTGCTGACGTTCTCGCGATTGAATAACTGGTCTCTTTTCTTTGTCAAAGAATTGTCCGTTAACTATGGAAAACCTTTCACTGGCTATACGAAAATTAGCTTTTTTTTCCTTTATCTTTACCCACTTCCTCCGGCCAAATCTTTTCTCTTACATAATTTTCAATTTTTACTAAATTAACTTGCTTCGCCATCTCAATAAACTCAGAGAAATAAGATTCAACTTTATTTTTCTGGTTTTCATTAGGCATGATTTAATTAATCTTTTATATATAAAGCGTCGATAATTTTGTTTAGACCTTGGTGAATGACTCATCTTGCGTATAAAGCAAGTCAACAGATACGTGCAAATAGTAAACTAATAGAAACTATAAATAATAACTTTTAATAAACTATTGTATTAACTTATTACCTTTCTTATTCTTTTTCTGAATGTTTTTAATTACTTTTTAAATTTCCATTTTACTCTATCTTATTTTAAGTACTACTGTCTAACTTTTGTTGTAGGATATTGAATTACACTGTTACGCTGTTACTATAGTTAGGATAACACTTCTTTCGAAATTAATAATAAATAATTTACGAATGAATTGTTAAATAATAATTTACCTAGAACAGAAATTTACCGTTTTTATTGGATTTTTACTATTAGAAAGATATTATCTTCTATAAGATACCAGTGAAAATGACGGATTCCTTATAATTATACAAATTAAAATTATTACAAATTATAATACAATATTATATAATATTTTTACACAGATATATAGGTTCATTTTGGAGTTTTTAAAAAAAGTTTTAAATTTCAGAGAACAAAATTATGAAATATTAACAGGGGGTTACTATTTTACTGGGCGAGTTATTGTTAACCTATAAAAAAATGACTGGGGGAGTTATTATTTACTGGAAAATAATGACTAGGGAGTCATTACTTAAGGGTAGTCACTATTTACGGCTACACCGGTATGAACTTAGAGTGCTGTATAATATAACATGTAATAGCGGAGTCTTGTTTTAAAATTATTTTTTCTTAATTTAAAATATTCTAACTTCTTATATACTCTATACGTTAGTGTTAGAAACTGGCGGTCTGTATATTGAAAATAAGATGTTGTTTTTTTTCCCAATGAATCAATGTTATTATACAAAATTTTATTACAAAATTTTTTTCTTGACTGAGAGGTGTGTTTATTTAAAACGCTTATGCATGTTTCACCAATTTGTGTAGAAACACGCGGTTGATTAACTAGTTTGTAATTTGGTTAAGCAAAAAGAGCTGCATCACACACAGCTAATGAAGTTTAGCTTTAAAAAAAAACTCTATTGCTCTAAAATTGTTATATCGTGTTGATATATTTTCTTCTCAAATTTTATATTAAGTTTTCCGCATTCTGCGGTGTGTATGGCTTAAAATGATTTTATGGACTAAATATATGGAGGGTGTTAACCAGGGGAATATTCCGCGGGCAATATTCTATGGGGAGTTCACCGGGGGAACTCACCAGAGGGGAATTCTCCGGTTACGATTTTAAAAGTTTTTAAATCCTACATTTTAAAGAAATAACTCTTTAATCATTTGTTTTTGAAGAAATATTTGCTATTAACACGTTTTAAAGAGGAACAATAAAACTTTAAAAAAGATATTTCAATTTAGAAAAGAAAATAAATAAATGTACTTGTCTTTTAACTTAAATGTTTTTAGTATATATCAATTTTTTAAATGAAGAAATAAGCGTAAATCAAAGATATATGCGCTATTTTAATTTCCGACGTAAGAGGAGCGAGTGCTATTTAATCGATTTAAACGATACCTTAATAATATCGCATCTATTAAAAATAAGTAAAAAGGAATATAACTGATCCTTTTTAAATAGTAATTTGAATAATCTAAATAATACATGGATAGCTGGTATCAAAGAAATCATTAAAATTAAGCCAGGTAGATGCAATTCCCCATCTAATCTAAACATTAATAACAGAGTTAACAATTTCTACTAAGCTTTTAGCTAAACCATTTCAAACTCTATCTTAAAACCCCTAACCGAACGGTAATTTATATACAACCTGTAATGAAAGAAGAGATTTTCGCTTGTATCAACTGCTCTCTTAAAACAAGGAAGAGTATTGGTTACCAATATGCTTAAGCAAACTGCTTTATATAAAACAGTCATAATCTGCCTAAATCATTAAATTTTAGAATAAGTGGACAAAAATTAATCCTATCTAACGCAATTAAATATGTTGGTGTTGTAATTTCTTTAAATCACATATCAATGACCTCTCCTTAAAATTGATTCGATCAAACGGAATGTTAGCAAAAAAAGGCATTACGTCAACTTTACTAAAAATAACTACCACACAATTTTTAGTTCACATTTGTGATAAGTATGTCAGGTCTGGGGTCAATCTAGAAGTACTCCTCTTAAGAATAGATAGTCTTCTTGCAACATCCTAGGTTTAACAAGCAATGTACTTCCCTTATTAATTCAATACTCAAAATGTCTGTGAAATGGCAACGGCAACACTC